>VDFB02071906.1:0-33199 GCA_007258455.2 Sequoia sempervirens
GTGGGAGCTAATGAGCTTCACTATATAGACAAGGGTAAAGTACTTTTAATTGCTATTTTTTCCTCGAAGAAAACAAGGGATGTAGTCTTATGGCAATAACTCAAATGGTGCTTCAAGAGGCATTGCAACTTTTTGAAATAGTCACATAATCAAAGGGGATCCGATCTTGGAAGGTACGAACCATATTGCTACTAGATTTACCCATATTAGGGGTAATCTCAACTGGATTCAATCAAATATCTATGCTCCGAATGGAAAAGGTTTTAGAAAATCTTTCTGGTTGGAGTTGGCTGCCTTTCGGAGGATTTTTATTAGTGAGTCCTGGGTAGTCATGGGAGACTTTAATACTCCCTTACTGAATGAAGAAAAATTTGGAGGATCCCAGATCAATGCTAAAAGTAAGGAGGATCTTCAGAACTTTATTGACAGTCAGGCACTGATTGATCTAGACTTGCAGGGAGCCTCTTACACCTGGTCGAATCGCATAAAGGGTATGGATCTAATCCAGGTTAGATTAGATAGATCTTTAATCTCTGATCAATGGTTTTTAAACTATTATTGTTCTCTTAAAGCCCTTTCTAGGAGTGGTTCTGACCATTTCCCCATAAGTTTTGTTGCAGATCCTTTAAAGATTAAGAAAAATATCCCCTTTAGAGTTGAAAAAATGTGGCTCTCCCATCCTTTTTTAAAGAGGAAATTAGGAAATGGTGGAATATTAATATCTCTGGTACAACTATGTTTAGAGTGGCTAAAAACTTAAGGGAAGTTAAATTTAATTTTAAAAAATGGAAAAAGGAGTCCTTTGGGAACATTTTTAGGAATAAATCTGATCTTCAGATGGAGCTGGGGGAGATCCAATATAAAATCCAGAAGGAAGGATATTTGAATGATATTAAGGAAAAAGAGAATGAGCTCCTTATTAAGATGCATGACATCATTGCAAAAGAAGAGGAGTTTTGGAGACAAAGATCTAGAGCTTTATGGTTATTGGCTGGTGATAAAAACACAAGGCACTTTCACTTGTCGGCTTCAAAACATATGGCAGTCAACAGAATCTCTCATATTGATGTTGATGGAAATAGGTATGAGGAGGAGGAGGATATCAAAAGGCATGCTGTTATCTTTTTCAAAAATCTTCTTTCTGAGAATGAGGAAAATAACCAAAATGATCAAGATCATTTGATAGAAGCTATACCTAATGTGATCAATCAGGAAAATAACTCTATGTTGACTTCCATTCCTTCTAGTGAGGAAGTTAGGAAGGTTGTTTTCTCCTTTGAAGGGAGTAAAAGAATTTTTTGGGTCCAAAAGTCTCCTAAAAGAGTTGAATGCTACTTTCTTGGTTCTTGTCCCTAAGAAGCCTGGAGTAGTGAACTGTGATGCTTTCAGACCAATCAGCCTCTGTAACTCGATCTATAAAATCATCTTGAAGGTTTTGACTTCCAAACTTTTAATTCTTTTTCCTACTCTGATCTCACCTCAACAGAATGGATTTTTCCTCGGTAGACAGATCCTTGATTCTATAGTCTTAGTGCATGAGAATATCCATTCCCTAGTTGAATCTAAGATAGAAGGAAGCTTCCTTTTAAAGCTTGATATCTCAAAATCCTATGATAGAGTTGACTAGAAATTCTTGTTTAAAATATTAAAGGTGTTTGGGTTCTACAACATAGTTCTTCAATTGGTGGAATAGCTTGTGTCTACGACTTCTATCTCTATTTTAGTTAATGGATCCCCCTCAATTTTCTTCCAAATCTCCAGAGGTCTAAGACAAGGAGATCCAATCTCTCTTATTTTATTCACTATCATGGCTGAAAGTCTTGGAAGAAATTTGAAAAGGTTGATAGATCAAAGATCCCTTGCTGGTCTTAAACCGTCCTCTAACAATTTGATATGTTCTCATCAATAGTTTGTTGATGATACTATGCTCTTAGGCAAATCTATCATTTCAGAAGGAAAGACTTCGAAATCTCTGTTGGATGCATATGGGAGGGCATCTAGCCAATTGTTTAATAAACATAAAATCTCTCTCTTCTTCTTTAATACTCCCGAACACAGACATAAAAAAATTGTCAGAATCCTTGGTTGCATGGTGGAGTCTTTACCTAACACCTATCTAGGTTTACCTTTAAGCCTTAAACCTCTAGAGTCCTTTTGGATTTCGTTGGTTGAGAGGTTCAGTAAGAAGCTTGCTAGATGGAAAGGAGTTTTGCTAAGTCAAGTCCAGGTAAATTAAAACTCCTTAAAGCTACTCTTCATAATCTGTTGATTTATGCTTTAAGCCTCTTTAAAATCGCTGCCAAGTTTGCGAATGCCATTGAAAAGAATCAAAAAAGATTTCTTTGGTTGGGTGTTGAAGAAAAAAAAGGGTTGCCTTTAATAGGGTGGGATTTGGTGTGTAGACCTAAAAAGGCTGGTGGTTTAGGTCTTAGAAAAATCAGAATGGTTAACAAGATACTTCTAGCCAAACAAATTTGGAGAATATTTTCATCCTTAGGGGAATGGACTGATATCCTAACAAGCAAATATTTGGAGAATAACAGATCTCTTATTATTAAGATGGACTCCCATCTTCTACCCAGAGGCTCAACATGTTGGAATAATTTGATTACTGGAAGAAAATTTGTTGAAACAGGAGTGGAAACCAAATTAGATTCTGGGAGGATAAATGGTTGTTTAATGAGCCCCTTATCAAAATTGAACCTTTTCGTGGGTGGGCTGGGATTTGTAAAGCTCTATTTGGTCTGTACGTTAAAGATTATTAGTTGAATGGAAAATGGGTGGATCTGAGTATTGTTAGTCAGGATCTTACTCTGGTTCACTCATCCTTGTTGGCTGTCAGACTTTTCCATGATCAGTTGGAAGATCATCTTGTTTGGACTGATGAACCCTCAGGTAATTATTCTATTTCGTCAGCTTTTTCCACGCTGTCTTCTGTCCAGGCTCCTCCTCCGTTCTGGTCGAAGGCTTGGTTCAAACACCTGGTCCCTAAAGTCAACATCTTCTTTTGGATTCTTCTTCAAAATAAAGTGCTCATGGTTGGTAACTGACGAGGGAGCAAACCCGAGACACAGAAATACACTCACAAAACAGAGAATAATATTTTATTCATAAATATTGAACTTCTTACATGCAGAGGATCTCAAATCCCCAAGCTCTGTATTACATGCAAATTACAGACTTACAGAAAATTACCCAGATCCCCCTTTTGCAGACTGCAAACTTCTTCTCCAAAAAGTTACCCAAAAATTAGAAACAAGCCCCTAAATAGACCCATTTTGGTTTGGAACCAAAAACAACCTTCGAGATAAGATTTTTGACGGTTTGGTGCCAAAATTACAATTTGAAATTCAAGTTTAAATTCATAGTTGAAAATTAGCACATTTCTAAAATATGCACCAACTTCCGACAGTCATAACTTTTAATCTGACCATCGGATCTTCAATGATAATACCTTTTCGGAAAGCTCTAGAAAAGACAATTTTCTACAAAGTAGGCCTTTGGCAAACTACTTTGGCGTTTCCACAAATTTTTAGGCCCATCCGGGATTGTTTGGTGCCTCAAACTAAGCTCGGAAGGTTTTTCAGGGCAAAAAGCAGAAATTGGAACTTGAATAACTTTCAAGTCGTGAATGATCTTGACCTGATTCTTTCACCAGACTGTGTATTTCTCCATCCTGAACCTTCACATAAATTTCTGTCTTCCCACGACTTCAAATGCAAACCTACTAAAAATAGCAGTTGAGCAGAAAAAGTAGAAAAGTAGTTCTGAAAGTTGGAAACTCTTATTCGACGAAAAGGGTATCCAGAAATACAAAAACATCTACAAAAAGAAAACAACAGGAATAAAAATGGAAATCATCTTTTGGGTGATGCAAGATTGCCCTCACACCACTTGATGCTCCTGCATTAGACACCCAGAGAAATTTGAGAAATGACCCTATCACGTCTCAGATGGTTGAGGAAAACTAAGCGGGTCATTCTCGCCTTAGACAACTAAGAAGAGAATCTTCCACCAGGCCTTCCTTTCCATTTTACGGATACTCTTCATCTTGCACATTTACGGTACTCCCCTTCCCACCGCGGCTATCTAAGTTTCTTCAATCTCCTCCTTCTACGAGTAGGTCTTTGGAGATATAAGCTGTTCCATTGTAGGTGTTTCCTCTGCGCCACCTTCATGATACTCTGTCAAATCTGAAATATTGAACACAGGGGAAATGTTGAATCCATCTGGCAACTCTACCTCATATGCATTCCCTGATTCATACCTCTTCACAATTTTACAGGGACCGAACTTCTTCATCTTCAGTTTGTTATAGGTTCCCACTGGAAACCTTTCTTTCCTCAAGTGGACCATCACTTCATCATCAATCTGAAACTCCTTATACCTCCTTTTCTGATCTGCCTTAGCCTTATACTGCATATTCATCTTGTTGATATGTTCTTTGACATTCTCATGTATATTCTTGATGTGCTCTGCAAATTCTTCGGCTTCAGCACTAGTTTTCTTCTCTTGGTCCATCTTCCTCAATTCTGGAGCGGTCCTGGGACTACCTCCATACACAATTTGGAATGGTGATCTACCGGTACTTCTATTGACAGAATTGTTGTAAGAAAATTCTGCCTGGGGTAAGATCAAGTCCCATCCCTTAGGTTTATCTCCTACCAAGCATCTCAGAAGGTTACCTAGACTTCTATTCACAACCTCAGTCTGCCCATCAGTTTGTGGGTGGTGTGCAGAACTGAACTTCAACTCTGTCCTCAACTTTTTCCACAAGGTCCTCAAAAAGTATCCCACGAACTTGGTATCACGATCTGAGACTATACTTTTTGGCAGACCATGTAGTCTCACCACTTCTCTGAAGAACAAGTCAGCAATGTGGACTGCATCATGGGTCTTCTGGCATGGGATGAAATGTGCCATCTTGAAAACCTATCGCTTCACCACAAATCTTGAATCATTCCCACTCTCTGTGTCTTGGCAAACCAAGAACCAAAGTCCATACTTATATCCTCACGGCCTCTGCAGTGCAGTGAAGTGATACAACCCGATATTACGGCACCGGCTCCTTTAGCCATGTCATACCACGCAACTCTGCACAAACTTCTTCACATCTTGTGATAAGCTGAGGCAAATAATAATGCTCGATAGCGTGGTCTTATCCCAACAAGTGTCCTGCCATTCCTCCCACTTTGTGCTTCTCCTTTACGGGTTCTCCCTCATGGAACTCCTCGGAATACACAATTGGCTTCCTTAAACAACATGCCATCACGGATTAGCAAATCCAGCCGCCGTCACGATAAACATGCGGGCTCTTTGCAAGCTTTCAGCCTCGCGGAAATGAGATCTTGAGGGATCACCGGTCTTGAGGTTCGTTGAACCTTCACTTCAATCTGCATCTCAATGCGACAATGTTTTCCTCCTATTTAAAGGCATCGCAGCCTATTTGACTTGCCACTCCTATGCTTTAAAACAAAGGAATTGTAACTCTCTACAAAAATTCACCACCCATTTCATATGCCTCTAGATTTAACTTTCCACGACTGCTGAGGATCTTTGTAATGCTTGATGATCGGTAAACAAAGTAAATTCTTTTAGCGGATAATGTCTCCATTTCTTTAATGCTTGAACTATTGCATAAAATTCGCTGATCATACCGCAGTGCTCTTTGCATCATTTAACTTTTCACTAAAATAGGAAATGGGATTACCTTCTTGGCTCATCACTGCTCCAATGGCACAACCACTGGCATCACAATGCACCTAAAACACCTTATTGAAATCTGGGAGGGGTAAATTTGGTTGCTCTGTCTTATGCGCTTCAATGATCAAAACTCTTTATATCGATTAGCTCCGCCAGACTCTTTTTCTATCCCTCTCATTTGTTTTAGGTCAAGGGTGCACAAATACTCTTGAAGTTTCTAATGAACTTTTCTGTAAAACTTGCCAAACCATGGAAAGATCTCACCTCGATGGCGGTTCTTGGGGGTAGGCCATTCCAGAATAGCCTTCACCTTCTCTGGGTCCATTTTCAGACCTTCTGCTGAGACAACGAACCCCAAGTACACTAACTCTTTCTTTACAAAACTACACTTCTTCAGATTAATCAACAATTTTTCTTCTCTCAACTTTTCAAAGACTCTACCAATATGCATTAAATGCTCACCTAGGGACTTACTGAATATTAAAATATCATCTAAGTACACAATGACAAAATTCCCTAGAAACTCTTTCAGTACCTCATTCATGAGCCGCATGAATGTGCTCGGTGCATTGGTTAGCCCAAAAGGCATGACTAACCACTTGTATAGGCCCTCTTTGGTCTTGAAGGCGGTCTTCCATTCATCTCCCTTACGAATCGGATCACATTTGGTGATATCGCTCTTCAAATCAATCTTTGTGGAAATTACTATGCTCCCTCCAAAGCGATCCATCAAGTCATCCATCCTTGGCAGGAAATCATTGCTTGATTGTTATCTTATTTATGGCTCACAAGATGCGCATTCTCCACTCCCATCCTTCTTTGGTGCTTCAATCTTAGTCTTGTAAGGCTCGAACTTTCTCGAATCAAACCCTTCCTCAAAAATCTTGAACTTATGCGTTCCAACTCCTCATTCTCTGCGAGGAGTCATTACGTGGATCTTTTATTTGGAAAACTAGCTCGAGGGATCAAGTCAATCGATGATAATCTCTTCCTCATTGGTGGTAAACCCTCGAATGCGTTATCAGAAATAATCTCCTGAAACTCATCCAATAGTCCAGAAACTTCTACTGGTACCTTCTCACTGCCTTCCTTATCCATTCTAGGAATCAATGCATAACACATACGCTCATGCTTCATGCCTTCTAAAAATTTCCTTCCATCAACAAAACAAATTCTAGCGCTACTACATACCTTTTCTTCATCCTTCTTCAGGGGTTTCAACTTATGGCGGATTCCATCCTTCATCAAGGAATAAGTGTTTGCATGGCCATCATGTACATCACGCCTATCGAACTTCCACGACCTCCCCAACAACATATGACATGCATCCATGGGGATGATATCCGCGAGTACCTCCATCCACGATAGCTTCCGATCTTGAACTTCACTGGAAGCTAGCGCTCATTGACCCGAGGCATGGATGGCTGCGCAGCGGGCAAATCCGATATGGATGTGGATGCCTTTTCTTTTCAGCTCAACCGTAACCATCTCTTGACGCAAATTATCGGTGCTTCCACTATCAATAATGACCGCCCAACATTTGTCTTCACGCTTGCGCAATGCGAAGCGAGATTCTTCCTGCGTTAGAAACTCTTCTCTTGACTACAAGGGCTCTTCTAACCACTAGGGCTTCTTCCCCTTCAGCATCATCTGAATGCTCAGACTGTGCCTCCTCATCTGCATGTGCAACCCTTCCACGACCTTCTGGCCTTCTGTCCGTCCTTCCTTGGTGTTGTGGACATTCATAGGCCCGATGCCCTTCTTCACCACAATGGAAACAAGTTCCTCTGAAACCACCTCTTCCAGGCCCTGGCCTAGATCTTCCTCGTCCTCTACCTCTTTGATCACCACTGTTTTGATCACGAGGGCGGTAATAGTTATCATTCCTCTGGTTTCGACTGGTACCCACATCTTCATTTTTTCTTTCATCCTCATTTCGGCTCCCAAAAGATCTTCCACTACCTCTTCCGCTTTGACCTCCTCGGCCTTTTTGCTTGCTGTCAAATCTTTTGTTCAGCTTCTCCTCAACTTTCAGAGAAAACTGGTATGCATCCTCAATGGTAGTCATTCTGACCAGGCTTAGCTCCTCTTGAATGCTCGGTCGTAACCCATTGATGGAATGTGAGGCTACCTTCTCCTTGATGAAAACTACGCATGGTCGTTCGATGATCATCTTGTGAAAATCTTACGTGTATTCTTTCCGCGGATCTGCTTCCTTAGCTTCAACCCTTGCAATTTCTTGACCAGATCTAATTCGCCTTAGTCCTCTTGGTATGAAGCTGGCTAACCGGTTTCTCCACCATGGAATCCCAAGCTGCTGATCTTTCCTTTTTCCTCTTCGATTTCTCTCAAGCTGGACCTCTTTCCACCATATATTGGCATGGCCCATGACTTTGTCTTTGCAAACTTAACCCGATCACGGGTCCTCTACTTCTTCATACTTTCGAAATATTCTTCCTGGCTCATTGATCCAATCGATCCAACTCCTCGGGGTTCGGACTTCGGAATAAGCGGGGACTTCAATTACGGGTCTTTCCGATCTTTGAAATGGCCCTTATCAACCGCATCTGATCTTGATCGATCAATTCTTCTTCCTCTTCTACATCTGAATCTTCCACCTCGTCTTCATCCTCACTTTCTCCTCTCCTTCCCGGGTTTAACCCTCTTCTCATCTGTTCTTGCAATGCATCAATTTGTCTCTGGAGGGCTCTGAAACCCTCGGCTGCCAATGGATCTCTTCCATCAACATTTCTACCACCTCGGCCACCTCTGGCACCACCACGCCTACGGGCATCACTCTTGAGGCATCTTGAAGATCTTGAACCCACAACCCACGGTCACGGTGCAAGCTGCCTCACGATCGGTGATCTGTTACCGGCTCAAAGAAAACCGCTCGATACCACGGAGGGACAGAGCGAGACATAGAAATACACTCACAAAACAGAGAATAATATTTTATTCATAAATATTGAACTTCTTACATGCAGAGGATCTCAAATCCCCAAGCTCTGTATTACATGCAAATTACAGACTTATAGAAAATTACCCAGATCCCCCTTTCGCAACATGCAAACTTCTTCTCCAAAAAGTTACCCAAAAATCAGAAACAAGCCCCTAAATAGACCCATTTCGGTTTGGAACCAAAAACAACCTTCGAGATAAGATTTTTGATGGTTTGGCGCCAAAATTACAATTTGAAATTCAAGTTTAAATTCATAGTTGAAAATTAGCACATTTCTAAAATATGCACCAACTTCCAGCAGTCATAACTTTTAATCTGACCGTCGGATCTTCAATGATAATACCTTTTCGGAAAGCTCTCAAAAAGACAATTTTCTGCAAAGTAGGCCTTTGGCGGACTACTTTGGCATTTCCGCAAATTTTTAGGCCCATCCAGGATTGTTTGGTGCCTCAAACTGAGCTCGGAAGGTTTTTCAGGGCAAAAAGCAGAAATTGGAACTTGAATAACTTTCAAGTCATGAATGATCTTGACCTGATTCTTTCACCAGATTGTGTATTTCTCCATCTTGAACCTTCCCATAAATTTCTGTCTTCCCACGACTTCAAATGCAAACCTGCTAAAAATAGCAGTTGAGCAGAAAAATCAGAAAAATAGTTTTGAAAGTTGGAAACTCTTATTCGACGAAAAGGGTATCCAGAAATACAAAAACATCTACAAAAAGAAAACAACAGGAATAAAAATGGAAATCATCTTTTGGGTGATGCAAGATTGCCCTCACACCACTGGATGCTCCTGCATCAGTGACCTTTGCAAGTGTGGCTTTCAAATACCGAATAGATGTTATCTTTGCAAGATGGAAGCTGAGTCAATATGTCACTTGTTTCTTCATTGTCCTTTTGCTGCCTTGATTTGGGAAAAATTCCTCTATTATTGGCATTTATCTTTGGTTTTCCCCTTGTCAATTGAAGACTTCTTTATATAATGGAAAACCCTAACACACAATCCTGCTCTTGGGAAACTATGGAATTTTTCTTTCCCTCATATTGCCTAGGGTCCATGGAAGGAACAAAATAATAGAATCTACAGAGATAAAGAATCTTCGGTGGCCATTGTGTTTGATAAAATAATCAGATTAGTAAAAGAAAATTTCAATACTATCCCCCAAAAGGTTGGAAATACCGAGAAAGTGGCTTTTTCGTCCTATGATCTCATGATAGCCAAGGAATGGAATATTAATCTTGATATTTCATGTGTCCATAAACATGCTAAGAAGGATAGGGAGGGTGTCTGGTGGACTTTTCCACCTAATGGTTGGATCAAAGCAAACTTTGATGGGGCAGCTAAAGGTAATCCTGGGGCGGCGGGTTGCGACGGAGTCATAAGGGATTCTTTTGGAAATTTCCTTGGTGTGACTGCCAGTCCCCTTGGTTCTCAAACCAATAATCTTGCTGAGGCTGCTGGAGCTTTTCATGCTATAAATTTGGCTCATAGTTTGAATTTTAGAAACCTTTGGCTTGAAGGGGACTCTAAAACTATAATTGATTGTCTTTTAGGTAGGTCCCCCCCTCATGGACCATAAAGTCCTGGATTGATGAGGCTATTTCAACTTTAGCTAAGTTTGATAATATAAAGACTTCACACGCTTATAGAGAAGCCAATGTTGTGGTAGAATTTTTTGTGAATGAAGGAGTTAAAAGTAAAGGATAGTGCTCTTGGCTGAATATTAGTGATTTAGGTGCTAATGTTTGTGCCTTATTGAACTATGATGCGTCACATGGGAAAGATGTGTGTCATCTCATTAATGATGATTGAACGGGGCAAATACATCACTATCATTAGATTGTATGGGACCGGGCCAATTTACTTATCCTATAAGTTTGCTTGGCATGCTTTGTGAGCTCACTAGTTTAGCGGGAGCATTTTGAGTCAATATTTCATCTCTGTTTGCTTTGATGTGCTTGCTAAAATGGGAGGAGAAAGAAAAACAGTTGAGCCAGATAACTTTGAGATGCACACAAGAAACACTAAAGTGTGGAACAAAGTCAAAAGTGGGGGTTTACTCCCTTTTCTGGAAAAACTCCATGGATCTAATCAGGAAGCTACAAAGCATTTTGAGAGGAATTGGGAAAATGGGGAATTAACCCTTTTTGGTAGGAAATGCCAACTCGATGAAAATCTTATAGCTGAAGTGACTAGCATGTCCACTGATGGAAATAATTTTTTTAGGGGCAGGGTTTTCTCTGATGAAGCTATGGTTAGATTTCTGAAGAAAGAGAAGGAAAGATTGAAATTGGTGAAAATTTCTAACAGTTTCTTTGAGGTCGACACCATTAAAGCTCTCTGGAGAAAAGTGTTGCATGTCATCATGGAGTATATAACTCTGGATGGTCATTTCACTAGGGCCTACGATTATCACTTTGCCTTGCTCAACCATTTTCGCTATAAGGTCAAGGTTTCTCTTCCCCACTATCTTCTCTGTTCTTTAAGAAAGAGTTTGGATGACCATAAGAAAAACCCAAAAAGATAACCTATTTGGCATACTGGTTTGATTAGGTTAATCGTTAAAATTTTTCAAAATATGCGAGCCCTTGCTAAGTTGGTTGCTTCCCTGGAGTCCGAGGAGGATGACATTGAACCTAGTTGTTTGGGGAATTTTCCCAATTTGAGTCCGGTGAGGATGGTCCTGAGTCCACCCTCTATTAAGTCTGGCAAGAAAACTCTAACCCATTATCCCCAGTCTACTCAAACCTGCCCTGCGTGTAAGCCTGGAAGCTCTACTGTCAAAAACCTTGTCTGTTATTCTGAAGACTCTCCTGAGTCTGAGGATTCTAGTGCTAACAATAATTCATCCTCTGTTGTCTTGTCACCGGATAAAGATGTTAGAATTGGATCCCCTAGAGCCTCTGACCCTGCAAAAAATTGCCTCAATCTTGATAGGGAACCCTCTGTTGACTACCTGGGTATAGCTAGGATTAATGCGATGGACCATTTTAGAATGTCGAAATGGGTTTTTCATGAAATCAATGATTTGAAAATAAAAAATTAGGCCCTCCAGAGTAAACTGGAAGAAATGAGAGATAAGGTTTCTGCATTTAGCAAGAAGAATGAAGAGTGTAAAGATCACAGTGCCAGTAAAGAGATCCAAGACAATGTGGGCAAGGACAGAAGGATTGAAATAGATTTGGAAAAAATGAAAAATATTGTGAAGAGAATTGCTGAACAAAACAATAGGATGGCAAGACATAATGCCATCATTATCAATGCTATGATTGAAAAAATCGACAAAGGTCAACAGGGGTCCTTGGTGGTTGACTTGGAAGAGGTGAAAGACAAAAACCAAGAAGAGGACATTGGGATTTCTAAGAGAACCAGGGCCAATCTAAAAAGGAAGGCACCTCCTACGCCACAGATGATTCAAACTTTCAAGAAAAGGGTTCTATGCAGGACCTGGAGGCAGAGACCGAGTCTATTATGAAGACTCTGGGTTAGTTGCTATTGGATTTTTGGCTTGCTCCCTGGCTAGTTTTTTGATTGACTTTCCTAGTCTTTTGTGGTTGGCTGCTACTTTTTCTAGTATTTTCCTTTTTTGCAGCCTATTCTTTCCGCTAGACTTTTTTTTCCTCTTTCTTTTTTTGTAAACTTGGTGGTTTTGAGTCCCTGTAAAACTCATTTTTTCCTTTATCAAAAACAAGGGATTTAGTCTTTAAACTGAAGACATGGTTTTTGTAAAGTGTGGGACTATATATTTAACCCTGGATCATCAACTTTAATCCTTCATCCACAGTGATAAAGTTTATTTTGTTTTGGGTGCAAGTGTCGGGCCTACCACTTGAATATTGAGATTTTCAAATAGTAAAATCCTAGGAAAATCAAATGTGTATTTTGATGAAGCTTGATCGAACCTATTTCGACAATAGAAAAGTTGTGGTTAGGTTCTATGTTTTACTAGACACCACTAAGCCTCTCCCAAGGACTTTTTAAAAAAAAATTGGGAGTGGAACTTTGGGACAAGAAATCTTTCTTGAAAGGCCCAAAATGGATTGTCCTTCTTGTCATCTATAGACTCACCTAAGCATAAAATATTCATATCCAACTACATAAAATTAGGAGGCCTAAGAGGATCGGGAAAGTATACTAGTCGATAAAATAATCCTTTCCAAGGATGATTTTATCCTATTTCTAGAGATTGCTTCAATAATTAGAGAGGTTGCATCAAATAGGATTGAAGCTTTTGAGGAAATTTCTCCTAAAACTGCATTGGGAGATAAGGATTTGTCAGATGTTCAACTGGAAATGGCTTTTTCTCCTCCAAATATACCAACTTGTAGCAAGGAGAATGAAGGTTCAATATAGCTAAATATAATGCTTGAATTACTAGACTTACACACTAGAAAATGTTAGTTGGGAAACACAATCTAATAGTATGATCTCAAACTGAGGGTAGAGGAAACATCGACTTAGCATTTTTCTTCAGTAGTCCTAGAGATACGTGGGTTGAAGATTCAGTTAAGTAGTTTGGAGATGGAGTGCTCTCCAAGAATACTCCCATTAAGACTAAGGAACTAAAACTCCTCTAATCCCTTAGATTAACATGAAAATAGTCACTTGTAGAAAATAAAAATTGGGATATTATAAATACATTCCTCTTGGCTCTCAAGTTTCCTCCTCAAGGTCATTTTTAGCAATAGAAGAACAAATCTTACTAGAAATAGGAGGAAAAATATTGATGAAATCAATGAGGAAGATCTAAATGATTTTGATTACTCTCAGTCACTTTCAATCTCTCACATACAATTTGATGTGTCTACATTATCTCTTAAAACAAATACAAAGAAAAGAAAAAAGTATAAGACAAAGAAAGTATAAGAAGAGATTGTGGTAGGTTTGCATACTACCTTGGACAAAAATCTAAATGTGAGATCAAGGAGTGCCTGTCGCTCTCCTTGAGACCAATTAAGCTCTTTTCATGGAATGTTAGGGACTTAAATGTCCCTAAAAAAATGTGCTTGATTAAGCATTAGATTGATTCAAGCGATGCTGATATTTTTCCACTACAAGAAACTAAATTTTCTAATGAACAAAACAAAGAAATCCTAACTAAATGGTCCAAATGGGAAGTGCTTTATACCCATGTAGTAGGGGCATCAAGATGACTAGAAGTTTTATGTGATCCACACAAGGTCAAGGAAAAAGTCATTATTGCTCAACAATGGTGGATGCTCGTCAAAATTCAATGCTTTCAACACACATTTTTTATATTCAATGTTTATGGTCCCACATCAACTTCTGGCAAGAAACAGGTATGAGACTCTTTGATAAAAACCCTCTTTTTTTAAAGGAGGAATTGATTATCTTAGGAAAATAATTCAATGTTATTATCTCCCTAAAAGAGAAAAATGGAGGTATCATGGACCTCCAAAAGTAATGGAGCATTTTTCCAATTTCATCATGGATAACACATTGATTGATTGTTTACCAACTAATGGTAAATTTACTTGGACAAATAGAAGGGAATATTTTACTCATTGCAGAGAGGTTAGATAGATTTATCCTGTCCATAATTTGGACCAACATTGATTTTAAATATGCCCCTTTCATCCTCTCATACTTGGGATCAGATCATTATCTGATCTAGCTAGATATTGTTTGGAATTTTGTACCAAATAAATTCAAGTCATCATTTAAATTTGAGCACATGTGGTTTAGGGATGATTTTTTTTTTCTTTCCCTCAAACAATAGTGGGAGAATGCACCATTTGTAGCAGGGTTTAGACCTTACCAATTAGCAAAAAAATACCAATTCATAAAAGGGAAAAACAAACAATGGAATCATCTCCATTTCAAAATTATTTTTCAACAAAAAAAAATTCTTATTAAAAAAGGTATGAACAATGAATCCCTCCACTGTCATAACCAAATTTAGAAAGAACTTGAAGAATTTATTGCTAGAGAATAAATATATTAGAAACAAAAGAGAGAAACTTGGTTAAAAAAGGGAACATGAACACTAAGTATTTTCACAAATTAACCAAGGTCAAACATAATGCTAACACAATTTTTTCTATAAAATTTACATCTAATGAACGTCTAAAAGATGAGAAATAGATTCAAAATGAGGTTGTTCTATTCTTTTTCAACCTCCCTACCAAACTGACAAATAAGGACCTGATGTGGTTGGAAAAGAGCATGAGTTTTTAAATTTCATTCCAAAATTACTTAGTCTAGATGATAAAAAAATTCTCTTGGATCCATTCACCTTAGAAGAGGTCAAAACTGCAGTCTTTGCACTAGCCCCTAACAGAGCTCTCAGGTCAGACTGTTTCACTACACTATTTTATTTAAAATGTTGGGATTTTATGGGAAGAGATTTTTGGTTGGCTCTAGAGGAATCTTGTAGAGATGAAATAATGCTAAAAGATCTCAACACCACCCATATTTCTCTTATACCCAAACTCAAAACTCCCTCCTCATTTATAAAGTTTAGACCTATTTCCGTCTGCAATTCCATTTATAATTTTTTTTCCAAACTGATCACCCTAAGGCTTGCCAAACTCATTGTAGGCATAATATCGAAGGAACGAGGTGATTTTTTTATGGGGAAAGAGACAACTAAAGAGGAAATAATAGCTCATGAATTCTTACATTTAGTTAATTAATAAATTTTCATCTATGATCATAAAATTAAACATGATGAAGGCCTATGACAAAGTAAACTGGGATTTTTTAGCAAAGGTTTTGGCAAGGCTAGGTTTTACTACAAAATGGTGTAAATGGATTCTTTCCTATCTCAAATTAGCTAGATTTTTAGTCCTCATAAATGGCTCTCTAGCTTGTTTTTTCTCTATTTTTCAAGGAGTTGGGTAAGGAGACCCTCTTTCCCCTTTCCTCTTCATCCTAATAGCAGAAGTGTTGAACCAAACAATTTCAGCCTTCCATGCATCAAGAAAATGGAATGGTATAAAAATATGAAGATTAGACATCTCTTGCACCCATTCTTTATTTGCAGATGGCATATTATTATTTGGTCATCCCTTAGTGTGTGAAGCCAAAAAAATAAAGTACATGTTGGAAAATTATTGTCTAATTTCAGGCCAAATGATTAATTTGGGGAAGTCAAAATAAATTTTCAAAATACTAGCAATCTAGTAATGGGTCGCATCCTCTCTATCTTAGAATTTAGAGAGAACAAACTTCCCTACAACTATTTGGAAATTCCTTTCTTTGTAGGGGCTCAGAAAGCCTCATTTTGGCACAAGATGTTTATGACTATACATAAAAGAGTAGCATCCTGGAAGGGTAGATGGTTATCTGTAGTGGGGAGATTTACTATGATAAGATCAATGTTATCTACCATTCCAAACTACTTCAAGATTATAAATACTCAAAATGCCAAGAGGGATTCATTAGAACATTATCAAAGTGTCATGCCTATAATTTTCGCTAGAAAATACCCAACAATTTTTTTTTTTGAAACACATTAGTTAAGGTAATTATTACCTTGGATAAGTGTCATGCGCACATTTAGCATTGAGTCTAAACACAATACCACAACTTTTATGTCAATCATGCTTGAAAATTTAAGCATTTATAGCTTTTGGGATAATTTGGGCCTTTAATGAAAAAGGATTAATTTGCTACCAATTTAACCTCTATTTTAAACAACCTTAAATTGAATAATAATAATATTAAGGTGAACTCTCAAATTGTTATAATATATTATTTCTTTCATTTAGCCAACATAATAATAGTATCTCAATTTAACATTGATCACATTATCCTTATTTAACCATTATAACAATAATGTTTACTGATTGGTTACACTATTAATTTTATTACTATTTAGCCAAACCAACAATAGTGTTATTGATTTATAAAAATAATATTACTAAAATCATTTTTTCATTAATTCTATCCTAAAACAATATTACCCCTTTAATAATTTACTAATACTATTATTTTACTTAAATCTAATAAAATGTTACTTATTTATCAACATAAAGTGTTTCTTAATAACTCTTTTATTGATACCCTTGCTATCAATAGTTTAAAATTGATATTACTATCAATTCACTTTTTAATTTACTGCTTATTACCCTATTATACCAGTATTACTAAAGATAAGGATAAAACTCTATTTAATGTTATATTTTCACTTTACACTACTACTATTATTATTATTATTATTATTATTTTCACTTTACTCTATTGAATTTTATAGTTTCCTTTTACCAATGTATGCTTATATTATTTAATGGGGAGCTAATAAAGTAAAAGAAGATTGAACTTGTGTAAATCTTTTTATGTAAATCTTTTTACTTCTTGTTTTAACTCAAATCTAAGATTTAAAAAGATAAAGTGAATGTTTATTATTATTTTGTTTTTTTTGTTTTTTTTTTTCAATAAAAATATCATTAATGGTCCCTCAATCTATGTTTACATCATTATTGGTTATCATTATTCAGACTCTACTAATAGTCTCGTAACAATAGTGGTCTTTCAACACTTCTCTAATAGTCTTAAAAAGAATATATATATGTATGTTGTCATTAATATTTAAGTCTAAAAGAGTTGAGCGTATCCAGAAGATCTCTTGGCTCACTCAACAAGAGTAAGGTGCAGCAGTAGGAATATTTATGTCTGAAGGAAATTCTGACCCTCATGTCTGTCAGATTGCCATACTCTTAATCCCCTAAATCACCATTGTTACTCATGAATTGTTTCCAAATTATTCTTTTAATTTATTGCTGCCTCTTCATTCACTTAATCATTGCTTATTTGGATACTAATCAAGGTCATCTTCTTCTTGATTTGCTGCCTTGTAATGTATTACTCATTGCAATATTGTGATCTTCTCAACTGCTAAATATATTAATCTCATAAATAATTGTTGTATAGTAACAAACGTAACCTCTCCTTTAAATAAAATAGGATTGTTGTTTGAATAGAGGCTCATTACTGCACTTAAAATATAATATTCTTTTAATATAGTAGTTCTGTGTGCTATTTCTTTCTATGAATCTCGGTAAGAAATTATGACGGCAAGTGAATGAATTTAGCCAAATTAATAAATGTTGTAGTTGAGCAATAATTGATGAATGAATGGGCAAAGTAATAATAATATTATTATAAATCTATTTGAAGTTATTATAGTCATATTGGGAAAATTATGTTAATATCATGGTTAATAAAACTATTATATTGGTTTAATAAAATAGCATATTCAATAGTAAAGTAATTTCGGATTAAAAGTTAATTTTATTAATTGTTTCCTGATAATAAAAATATTATTGATAATATGAGAGAATAAAATATTGATAAGTGATTTAACAATAAAAAGGATGGTTTTAATATCATTTTTTTAACAATGATGTTAATTTTATAGTTACTATCTATACATATATATAAATATAATATTCTAACAATTAAGATTGGAAACAATATGAAAATAAATAAGTAAAAATAATAATAGTAACTCTTGCATATATATATCATTATAAGAACATTGACATTAATATTATTGATTATAACTTTAGTACATTTACCAATTTTAATATTGTGAGTAAAAATAAAATAAAAGTAATTAGGGAATTTTTATGGAAAGGTAATTTGGACAACCCCAGGAAAATACCTTTAGTTTTCTAGGAAATACTATGCAAGGATAAAGTCTTTAGAGGTGTTGGCATTCAAAAACTAGAATTGAGAAATCTAGCCTTGGGTGCAAAGATAATGTGGAAACTCTATGCAAACCCTTCTTCAAAATTGAGCCAAATCATGAGATCCAAGTACCTTAATTTGACTGCCCCGAAAAGAATCTTCACTTTGGAAAACCCATTGGAAGCCTAAAAAATGTGGAATTTTATCATCACATGTCAATATGTACTCTCACCTTTCCTATCATTGGCTACTAATAATGGTAAAAAAGGTAAATTTCTTGGAAGATTCTTGGAGCAATAACTCCCCTCTATTTATAGTTGGTGTTATACGGGAGGCTCAGTCCTACCTAAAAGTAGTTAAGGGATCCAAGCTCAAGTACTATGTAGTAAGGGACAATATAAATTTCAAATCCTTCATCTTATGAAAAAATTTCCACAATATCCCATTCCCCAAACAATAAAATCACAAGCTGCAAACAATATTGGACACAAGAATTGTTTTATTCTTAGATTTTGAGGATAAAATTATTTGGACCCCATCCAAAATAGGACAATATAATGTCAAATAGGGATACAAATCTCTAACCTTTGAGGATAGAATCCAACTAGGTAAGTGGCCATATAAGCTTTTCTGGCACACCTCAATTCTCCCTAAAGTAGATGCTTTTTCTTGGTTATTTGTTCACAATCAGGTCCTAACTAGTTGTAGACTTTCTAGGTCAGGCCTAGTCCAACCATTCAACATTATAATATTTGGCATACCAAGAATTAGTGGATCATCTTTTGCTCCAATCTAGTTTTTCTCAAACATGGTAAAATTGGATCCAAAATAAACTTCATTACGTTTCCCCCCTACCAAACCATTTTGGAATTATTTCAAAGTTGGTCATTACTCCATAAATAGTCTCCCTTTAAAGCACTATGGGTGGTGATCTTGACCTTACTAGTGTGGAGTATATGGCTCAAACAAAATAAAAGGATTTTTTAGAAATAGTTTTTTATATTTGAAATTTTTCCTGAACAAATTTGAAAGGAATATATCAAAGGTAGTAATGGTAGATGTAGTGAAAAAATAAAACATATGTAGCTCATTCTCAAGCCAGGATAATGAAATTCTAAAGAATTGATCTCTTTTTAAGGTTCCAAAGCAAGGGGCACATTCTCACACCGAAAAAGTTGATAGAAGTAGAATCAAATGGTGTGCCCCACCTCCAAAGGTCATCAAATTAAATTTTGATGGCGTATCTAAAGGAAATTTAGGATTATCTGGGTTAGCTTGTGTAATCTGAAAAGACAAAGGAGAGCTATTAAAGGGTTTGTCTATGGAGCTACCTATGGACACTAGTAATGTAGTAGAGGCGCATGGCCTCCTAGCAGATGCAAAGTTGGCTCATAGCATGCAACTAAAAAATATTCACATTGAAGGAGATTCTCTAAAAATGTGATTAATGCTTGTAGGAACCAACAAACAAACAACTAGGTCATTTACTACATATTGAAACTAGATTGGGAGTTCCTTGAGTGTTTTTCTTTAGTAACAATTACACATTGCTATCTAGTGAAGTGAATTCGACAATAGATGCCCTAGAAAACCACACTTGCAAAATGAAGGCATAAATCCTCCAAATTGATTCATCTAATTTTCTCAACTTGGAGGATTTTGCACAAGTTATTCACAAAGAAGGTCAAGGGAGCGACACTTTTGGGGTCCCAAGTTAACTACATGGTTAATGCCAAATCGTTTGTTTTTCACACCTCATTGGTGTAGTAGTTGTTTAGGTCGGTTTAAAATTAGTTTGGAAGAATAGTACAAGCCTATATGAGATGTAATGCTCTCCACACAACTCCTATACAAGGGTGGTTTAGAAAGCCTAATTTTAATCCTAGTGATTGTGAGTGCCTAACAAAATTTATTTTGAATGGTGTGTGGGATGGCTATCTTGACCTCCTCAAGTCCTCCAATGTTGCTTTCCCCAAAATAAGGTTCTAAAGAAAATGTACATCAAGCCCAATGCTTTCTACTGTCGACTGGCTCCTACATGCAAGTTTTGAATGTTCAGTGATCAAAGGTTGCAGAAAGTGCAACATTGGCCCATTTTTTAGGAATAATCCTTCAAGCGAGGTCCCAAAAGTGTAACCTTAAACATTGGTGTTGGAAGTGCCAAGAAGAAGTTGTTTTATTTTGATTGTGGATTAGGCCTAGTAAGGCTTTATGCTGACCTAACTTTATGATAATTGTTTGCGCTATTCTCCTCCAAGGGAGGTACCAAAAGGAAAATTTATTGAGCCCCACACCTGACAAGCCACATGTCATATGGGCACAATCTCAAGAACATTTTTGATATTTAATATTTTGGAAGGTGCATGATTGGTTGTTTAACTACTTTTGTGTCATTATCACATGTATTGCTTTTGTGTGACCCCAACTGTGGTCTAGAAGGCTTATGCTATTATGATTACTTTGTTGTATTCCCCTAAAGGAAGTCCCAAAAGGAAAAAAATTATGGATTAGTTACCTTGCAATGCCATGTGTCATATGTGTGCAAGCTTAGGATTACTTTGAGCTTGCTATTCACACAAAGGTGCACTATTGGATACCTTAATACTCATGAGCCCACAAGATCATATTTGAAATCTCCTAATAGTATCCTTTTGTCTGTTAGTGCCACATGTCACTTGGGCACAATCATAAAAACATCCATTGCAAAGGAAAGCTAAGAAAACCACCATTGGATCACTATCACCTCTAGACATGGGAATTTGTGATTGCTTTCACACTTACCATGATCTCTATTTTGGAATTCCATTGAAAATTATAGGAAGCCTTCTAGATTTTAGGGAATACTATTTTGGCATCTTCTTGGCCCAAGGTTGTGGTTTTCCTTTTGTACCACACATGTATTTAAACTTTATTTGATGGGTATTAATGACTAATTAATTTGGCAGAAAGATGACTTTCAAAAAACAAGGAAGTCAACCACAATCACTAATGTTATATGCCCGTGCCAACATTTAACCTTGTGGATTTTTTCTTTCAAGACTAAAGCTAAGCACTTGTGAAGGCTGAAAACCATCATCACTAACCAAACACATGTACGGTTAGTTTTTAGCAGGATATATTGGTACACTCAATGGGGTGTGTTTTCATGCAAGAGTATTATTAGAAATCAATGTGTCCTAATTTTCACAACAGTCTAAAATTTATAAGTGCACATACCTGCTTCAAGGGATTCCTACATTTTTGTAAGGAGATATGGATACTCCCATCAGTCTCATTAGTACTCGCAGACATATGGTCTTTTGGGGCACAATTTCAAAGCTCTAGTTGAAGAGAATCATGGGGGAACCAAATTTTATGTTGATTGAAGTGGTCAAACTTGTCCTCAAGCAAAAATTCCTTGTGTCAAACAAGTGGTATAGGGTTGATTCAAATATTTCATCTCGTTTCATTGTAGAACTACTTGAATTTTACACTCCAAAAGTGAAAGTGGTGGAAATGGCTCGTAATATTTTTATCCTTCAAATTTTAGGTGGGCTAGAAGTGGTGAAGTATGTTGCCTCCTTCGGCCTTGGTATTCCAAGGCCCCATGACTTGGACTGTCTTTTGGTGCTGGGTGAGGAAGTAATGGTCTACCCCTTCATTCCGGATATCAAAGGTGAGGTGTTTCAAGAACATAAAGAGTGAGCAAGGTGGTAATAAGTTTCTTTCAAGGAAAATGCTACATGTTGAGCCGGTCTAAGACTTTGAATGGGTTAGAAACTTTACCAATTATATTTAGGAAGCTAACAAGGTATAGTACAATTTTCGTTGCAAGTTTTGAACTTAGTTCCTTTTGTCCATTAGCATATAATATTTTGTCATAGAAAGTCTTTTAATTGTTAGAAATATTTTTTAGTCACTTTTGGTGGATGTGTGTTTGGGTTTTGAATTTATAAAAATGTTAAATTTGGTAGATTTTTTAGCACCTTGAATTTTGAGTAGTTGCTTTAGATAGCATGTTTGGTTTCAAGGGGTAGCTTATAGATATTTCTCTACTTTTTCCCTTGATGGGTTGTGGGTGCAATTAGTTTGTTTTAAATTTCAAGCTAAACTTTTAGTCCAATGGGATAAAAATTATCCCCTGGCATAAATTCGTTGCACTCATAAACATGTATTTTAGCTTTAAAATTAATATAAATAGTTTAGGCCTTTGGCATTTTACCAGAAAGAAAAAAAACATTCTAATTGTCTCTTGTCTTGCAATTGGTAAAAATTTATCTTCATGATCAATCACATACCTTTGTGAAGCCTTTATCAACTACATATGTCTTGTGTCTTTTAACACTCTCATCACTATTATACTTAGTCTTGTAAACCCATTTAGTACCAATATTTTTTTGTCATGTGGAATCTCTTTAAGATCCCAATTATCATTCATGTGAATAGAATCTATCTCTTCTTGCATATCTTGCACCCAAACCTCATTAGTAGAAGATTCTTCAAAACTTGATGGTTCAAAATCAACTTGTGAAAATAAAGAAAATTTTATTGTCGAGCACCCCTCTAATTTTTTTCATGTGTCTAACTTTTGCTTCTTTGATAGATGTCATTTACGCTTCTTACCTTGTAGGACTTGGACTTGAAGATGGACTTGCACTTGGAATTGAAGAAAAAGATGAGGACTACTTGGTGTATTTGTAGCACTTGAAATTGAAATATTAGTGGGCTCCTCATGAATAATATCATCAATAATACCACAATTCAAAATAGATTTTGACTTCTCAACATGGCCTTTTTGATTACCATAAACTCCCCCTTTATAAAAAATCATATCCCTTGACACAAAAATACTATTGGTGAGGGGATTATACAACGTGTAATACTTTGCTTACTATATCCAAGAAAAATATATGATTCACTTTCTGGATCTAACTTTTGTCTCTTTTAATCAGCTACATGAACATACACTAAAAAAACAAAAAATTGAAATGATTAAAATTAGAATATTTCTTGGTCGAATTGAAGAATTGGTATGGACTTAATCCAAGTAAGGTTAGATAGAACGCTTATTTATGATTAGTGGTTCTTAAATTATTTTTGTTCCCTAAAAGCTCTATCAAGGGTGGGTTCTAATCACTTTCCTATAAGTTTTGTGGCAGATCCTGTTAAGGGGGAGAGGAACTTTCCTTTTAGATTTGAAAGAATGTGGCTCTCTCATCCTCAGATTTTTGAGGAAATAAGGAACTGGTGGAATATAGATGTTTTTGGGACAACCATGTTTAGAGTGGCTAAGAAATTAAGGGAAATTAAATGCAAAATAAGAAAATGGAAAAAAGAGATATTTGACAAGATTTTTGGAATCAAATCCAAGCTTCAAATGGAGCTGGAGGAGATTCAAGATAAAATCCAAAGGGAAGGGTATATTGATGATTACAAGGAAAAATAAAATGAGGTGCTTGTCAAAATGCATGAAATCATTGCTAGAGAGGAGGACTTTTGGAGACAAAGATCTAGAGCCCTTTGGCTGTCAGCTAGGGATAAAAACACTAGATAGTTTTATTTGTCTGTGTCTAAACACAGGGCTGCCAATAGAATCTCTCACATTGAAAGAAATTGCATTCATTTTGAGGAGGAGGATGATATTAGAATACAAGTTGTCCTTTTCTTTAGTAATCTCCTCTCAGCTAATGAAGGAATTTACACTGAAGATCAAGATTACCTCTTAGAGGCCATCTCTAGTTTAATCAAGGAGGAAGACAATATCAGGTTGGCTGCTATCCCTTCAAGGGGAGAAATTAAAAAGGTTTTTTTTTCCTTTGAGGGTAACAAGGCACCCGAGCTTGATGGTTTTCCCATGTTCTTGTTTAAGTGGTTTTGGGAGATTGTTGAAGAGGAGGTTGTAAATGCAGTTAAAGAGTTTTTTGGATCATGAAGTCTCCTAAAGGAACTGAATGCTACTTTCTTGGTCCTTATCCCCAAAAAACTTGGAGCGGCAGAATTTGAAGCCTTTAGGCCCATAAGTCTATGTAATTCTTTCTATAAGATAATATCTAAGGTTCTAACATCGACAATTCTCCTTCTCCTACCCTCTCTGATCTCCCCCCAACAAAATGGTTTTGTCCCTGGTCGGCAGATTCTCTACTCTATTGTCACCATCCATGAGAACATCCATTCCCTTGTGGAATCCAAAACTGAAGGTTTTCTTTTAAAGATGGATATTGTGAAAGCCTATGACCATGTGGAATGGAAATTCCTACTCAAGATCATGAGAAATTTTGGTTTTAGCATCAGAGTTCTTCAAATGGTTGAGCAACTTGTTTCTACTGCATCCATATTTGTTATGGTGAATGGATCCCCCTCTCATTTTTTTTAGAATTCGAGAAGTTTAAGATAGGGAGATCCTATATCCCCTATTTTTCTCACTATTATGACTGAGTGTCTTGGGTGTAATCTAAAAAGATTGATTGACCAGGGTTCTTTGATGGGTCTAAGTTCCTCTTCTAGTAATCTGATTTTCTCTCATCAACAATTTGTTAATGATACTATGATGATGGGGAGGTCCACATTGACTGAAGCTAAGAATCTGAAAAAGAATTTTAGATGAGTATGAGAGATCTTCTGGTTAGTCAGTTAATAGACTGAAGAGTTCTCTTTTCTTCTTCAATACTCCTGATCATAGACAGGTCAAGATTGCAAGAATTTTGGTTGTAGAGTGGACTCCTTACCTTCCATTTATCTTGGCCTGCCTTTAGGCCTTAAACCTCCCAAGTCTTTCTGGTGCTCATTGGTAGATAGGTTTAGCAAAAAGCTAGCTGGATGGAAAGGAGCCATTCTTAGTCAAGCAAGAAAAATCTAGTTTCTTAAAGCCTCTCTTCAGAGTCTTCCGATCTATGCCCTAAGTCTTTTCAAAATTCCTGCTAAATTTGTTGATACTATTGAAAAAATCCAAAAAAAAAAAAATCTTTGGTCAAGGGTTGAAGATAGAAAAAGAATGCCTCTTATTGGATGGGATCTTGTCTGTAGGCCTAAGAAGATGGGTGGTTTGGGTCTAAGAAAGATTAGAATGATGAATAAAACACTTCTTGCTAAGAAAATTTGGAGATCATTTTCATCTAATAGGGAATGGAAAGACATTTAAAAACATAAATATATGGCTAATTGTGGATCTCTTAAGGATCTTCTAGACTCTCCATCTTTTCCCCGTGGATCAGCATGCTAGAATGATATGATTATTGGGAGAAAGATTATGGAATTAGGTATTGGATGGAATATAAGAAGCGGAAATCAAGCTAAGTTCTGGGAGGATAAATGGTTGTTGAGAGATCCCCTTATTAATTATGAGAGATTTAATAGGTCACGTGCCTATACCTACAAAAGGAATTTTGGAACTCAAGTTAAGGACTATTGGCATGATGGGAGCTGGGTTGAATTACACCAGCTCTACCTAGAGCTTGCTCCAATCTACTCATCTTTGTTGGATGTTAGGATGGGTTCAAGTCAGGAAGATGACGTATTAGTCTGGAGAGATAATCCTTTGGGAAATTTCTCAGTTTCTTTGGCTGTTTCTCTGTTGTCCTTTTCTCAATCCTTCATTCCCTTCTGGGCTAGAGCTTGGATTAAACATTTGACTCCCAAAGTCAATATCTTCTTCTGGATCCTTCTTCAAAACAAAGTGCTCATAGTTGACAATCTCTACAAGCATGGATTCCAGATACCTAATAGGTGCTATCTATGCAAGAATGAAGTGGAGTCTGCAAATCACTTATTTCTCCATTGTCCATTTATTGCCACCATTTGGAGTAATTTTTTGACTCTATGGAATATCTCATGGGTGTTTCGTTATACTATTGAAGACTTCTTCTGTCAATGGAAAGTTCCCTCTTTGAATCCTTCTATTAGAGGATTAGGGGCTTTCACTTTCCCCTATATAGCTTGGGGTGTGTGGAAAGAACAAAATAATATAATTTTTAGAGATAAGGAAATGTCGAAGAACAATGTTTTTAAAAAAACCTTCAGATTAATTCTGGAAAACTATAATATCATTCCTCAACAAGAGAATAAAAAAGAGGTTGTGGTGTGCACTCCATATGATTTAAAGATAGCCAAGGAGTGGAAGATTAAAAATGATGTGTCAAGGGCTTCTAAACCTACAAAAAAAGACCGGATTGGGATGAGTTGGAGTTTTCCTCTGTGTGACTAGTTTAAAGCTAATTTCGATGGCGCGGTGAAGGGAAACTCAGGATTGGCTGGAAGTGGAGGCATAATCAGGGATTCTAATGGTAATTTTCTAGCGACAGTGGCTATTCCCATTGGTTCTCAAACTAGTCTTGTGGCTGAAGCTATTGGAGCCTTTCATGTGATTAACTTGGCTATTAAAAGGAATATTAAATATTTATGGCTCGAAGGAGACTCTAAAAAAATTATTGATTTCCTCCTAGGGAAGTCCCCTCCTTCATGGTCTATCAAGAGTTGGATAGAAGAGGCTAAGTCCCTCCTAGTTAATTTTGACAAAGTTAAAATTTCTCATGCTTTTAGGGAAGCCAATATTGTGGCTGATTTCTTTGCTAATGAAGGGGTTAAACAATCTGACATGGTCACGTGGCAGAACCTCAGTGATCTTGGTGCCAACATGAAGGCTTTAATTAATTATGATATCATGCATGGGAAAACAATGACTTATTTTGATGACTAGAGTAAGTAGGGCCAAGTACTTCAACATCATTAGATTTGATGGGGCCACTTTTAATATCTTAACTACCAGTATGAGGCAACACGTTTTGTGGGTTCTTTGGTCTAGCTGTGGCAGTTCACCTTAGTGCTCTGGTTGTGAGGTGTTTGTGACTATGGGAGGTGATAGGAAAAGGGTGGAGCTGAAAACCTACGAAATGCATAAGAGGAACCTGAAGGTCTGGGAAAAAATTGAATGTGGTGGTCTAATCCCATTCATTGAGAAGCTTCATGGGCTTGATTTGAAGGAAACTAAGTACTTTGAGAAAAAATGGAACAATGGGAAAATATTTTTGTTTGGTAGGCAGGTCAAGGTGGATGAGAACCTTATTGGAGAAGTGACTGGCATGTCTACCAAGGGAGTGAAATTCTTCATGATAGAAGGTTCTTTGATGAAGCGGTTATCAGATTCCCTAGGAAAGAGAAAGAAAAGACCAAGCTGATAAAAGTCTCCAACAACTACTTTGAAGCAGATATAATTAAATTGCTATGGAGGAAGATGCTCAGAGTCATCATGGAATACATTACTTTAGATGGTAGATTCACTAGGGTTTATGGCTACCACTTTGCCTTGTTCAACCATTTCCATCATAAGGTAAGGGTTTCTTTACCTTATTACTTGTATTGTTCCATGAGTAATAGCCTGGAGGATCATAGGAAGGATCCTAAGAAATACCCTATTCTGCATTTTGGCCTTATTAGGCTCATTTATGAACATTTTTCAAAATATGTCAGCCTTATCCAACCCTATCCTGGCCTCACCCTCAGATGATGAGGATATTGAGGATAGTGTCTCAGAGAAGGGTAAGGAACTTGAACCTGAGTGGAGTGTTGAAAGTCTCCTGACCCCTAATTTTGGTAAGAAAACCTAGTAGTGTAATCCCCTACCTATGAATCCCAATGTTGCCAAAAATCCTAGGTGCTTTGTTTCGAAAGCTAAAAACCCCAGCCGCCTTGGTAAGAATATCAAGCCCTCCCAAAAAGAGTCCCCTATTAACAAACTGGTTTCTTACTTTGAGGATTCCCAGGAGGAATTTTTGGAGGCCCCTAATGCTAGCCAAAACTTTCACCCATCCTTCCTTGCTTTGGACAGAAAAAATAGGCCAAAATTCCCTAGAGACCTAAACCCTGAGGACCACTATTTTAAACTAGATCGGGAGTTTCCTAGGGATATTCTTGCAATTTCCAGGAATGGTGCTATGGATTACTTCAGAATAACGAAATGGGCTTTTCATGAAATTAAAGACCTTAATAAGAGAAATAGAGCCCTCAATGGTGAGCTGGAGGAGTTGGAAGGTAAAGTTAGCTCTCTTATAACTGTGAAGTGTGGGAGGAAGGAGGATGGAATGAGAACAAAGGCCAAGGAAAATGAAGGAAAATTCAAATGTCTAGAAGATGAAATAGGTAAAATGAAAAATACTATGAGAACTATTATGGAGAAAAATCATAGAATGGGAAAACATAATGCCATCATCATTAGTGCAATGTCTAAGAAACTGGAGAACTCACAACACGGTTCTCTAGTTGTGGATCTGGTTGCGGATAAGGACAAGAACAGTACTGAGGATGTTGGTATTTCCAAGTAGATGAGAGCTAGTATGAAGAGGAAGACTCCTCCTATGCCCCAGATGGTTTAGGTCTTGAAGAAGGGCATTCAGGATATGCACAATCTTGAAGCAGAGGCTACTGAAGCTCTTAAGTTCTTAGGTTAGCTAGGGGTTTCTTGCTGGTTTTTTTGTTTGGGTCTTTTGGTGGCCCTTGTTGGCCTTGGGTTGGTGGCTACTATGTCTCTTGGGATTTATTTTGATGTAGCCTGTTTGTCTTTGGTGACTTTAATGCTTATTCTTACTCTCTCAAAATTCAGTGGTTTCGGGTTCCTATAAAACCCATTTTTTCATTTATCAAAAACATTAGAATTTTTCTCATACTAGGTTTCTTAAGGATTCATCATGTCAAGTACACTAGTGGGACTTCAATTGAGAATGCACACTATTGTAGCAATTGCATCACCCCAAAAAAAATGCTTAGTCCCTTGGTTTGTAACATACTCCTTTCCATTTCCACCATTGTACGATTCTTCCTTTCAACTAACCCATTTGGTTGAGGCATATAAGCAGTGGTGAGTTATCTTTTAATGCCATTCAAATCACATTTTTTTGAAAATATCTTGAACAAAATTCTCCTCCATAATCAATTCTTAAATAGTTTATTTTGTAATCACTTTCATTTTCCACAAGGGTTTTAAACCTCTTGAATGTATCAAAGGATTTATCCTTGGTCTTCAAAAAACAAACCCAACAATATCATAAGTAATAATCAATAAAAATAATGAAATATAATGACCTACACAAAATCTTTTTCTGCTTAAGACCATAATAACATAATAAACTAGTTGAAATGGATAATGGCCCCTCCATGCCTTGCGTATAGAAAATTTATTTCTTACATTTTTTCCTTTAGCACATTCTTCACAAACCCTCTTGTGCTCTTCAACCAACCATAAGATAATTATTTTTATGTTAGAAGATTCAAAATATACAAATTTAAATTCTTGTACCTGAGATGTCACAACTAACTTTTATCTGCATATGTCACATTGGCAAGATTGTTACAATGATCTCCAAAATTCGATGAGAACATCCTATTCTTATCATAAATTGTACATTGTTGATTTTCAAGCACTTGTAATTCTTCTCACAAAATTTCCTAACACAATAAATTATTCTTTAGCCATGTAGTGTAATAAATTTCTTGAACACTTTTTATAGCTTCCATAGTATGGAATTACATAACTCCTTTGGTAGCAACCTCCAATTTTTTGTAATCACCAAGCTTTATATTGAATTTGAAACTCTCATTAAATTTGGAAAAATGTCTTTAATCCTTGACATGTGCTTAGAGCACCCTGAATCTAAATACCAAATATCTTTTACAACATATGCAAATTTCTCATAAGATAAAAAAAAATTACTTGGAGAAGCCTCATCACCCTCTTAAGCATAACTGGCACTTTTATTGGTATTACTAGATTTATCTATGACCTTTTTCAAAATGAGCATACTCGTTACAATGATAACATTGGATATATCTCTTATCAATTTTGCATCTACTTTTTCCTCTTGAACAACCTCCTCTTCCTCTATTTCCTCTTTTAGAAATCTGATTTTGATCTCTGCCTTGGCCTTGGTTGCTTTATGAGCTAGTGTTAGCATATTCATTCATATTAATTTGTAATTTTGAGGAAAAAATCTTTCCCATCACTTTCTGCAAATGAATCTCTCTATGGCATAGAAAATTGGACACTCTTGGGTAAAGAGACAACTTCACACTTAATTTGGACCTACTTTTGAGTACCCCTACATTATTTATTCTTCAAAATAACACTTATAGGTCCCTAAGACCCATTATTTTTTATCTAGAGGCTTGTTTCACTCAAAAATCATCTAAATCCCAACAAACAACACTTAATTTACTCACATCTTGAAAACCCACCTCCAAAAACCACTAGTGGGACCCATTTTCCACCTTGGGCGAATGAGTCCCCTCTAGTGGGACCCATTCACCAAGGGTGGAGAGTGAGTCCCTTTTGGGGAAAAATTCAATTTTGAGCAGGAATTCAATCAATTCAACTTAATTTCTCAGTGGATGTCAGCCTCTTAGGTCTAAATAACGGGAAAATTAGATGCTGATGCCTATAAATACACATTTTAGGTCATTTTTCACATCTCTTAGTCATTTTTACAAAGCAAAAGCAAAAGTCAACTATCAAGAGTCTTCCACAATAATTTTCATTAGCATTTTCTATAGCAAAGTTGAAGATTTAGGGTAGCAAACGAGGGTTTTTGTAGGTATTCAAGCCCACTTCTTGTTCATGATTCAACATTAGAAAGAGTTGATGATGGATTCCTATGGTGAATCATGGAGAAATAAAGGTCGAGGAAATGCAACTAGTCATCAAATCACACCTAAAGACTTGTTTTCAAAGTGATTCCATCACCATTTTCTCTCTATCTTTAGATTTAAGGTTTGCATGTCATTTACATCCATTTTATACATTGTAGGGTTTCTAGGATTGAAGTCTTGCATCATTCAAATCACATTTTTTCATCTTATTCTAACACATTAGAATAGGGTTTTGTCATACTTTAGATTTTCCTAGTCTTTGACACACTTAAGGCTAGGGTTTTATGCAGATTTTTATCCATTCAAGGTTTGATTACCCAAATAGGGGTTTGACCAAGGAAAACCCCCCATTAGACAACAAATTCTAAGTTGTTTTGCAAGTTTTTTTGAGATTCAAATCTAGGTTTTCAACAAGGAGTGTTGTGCGGGTGACAGTATAAATTTGAGATTTGAATTTGCTGAAAACTGAAAAAGGACTAATTCGTCATGGATGGAAAATGAGTCCCACTGGAGGTGGATATTAGATTTAAATGAAGATTCTAGTACCCATTTAGTAGAAACCAGTTTCTGGGCAGGAAACCCTGACCTGGGACTGATTCAACCAAGGTGGCGAATGAGTCCCAGTCAGCCAAAAAGTTAACTTTTCTAGATTTTCAGAGTGGGTTTTAGTCTTCATCAGTCTTATAGTTGCACATATTCTAAGTTATAGCTTTTTTTTTAGTTCTATTTGCATTTTTTCCATCTTTTTAATCATTTTGCAAATGTCACTGTGTTTTCAAACATTGCATATTTCATTAGTTTTGCATTCATAATTAATCAAATTTATCAATTAGCTACATTTAGTCATAATTACATCATACATACCTTTTTTTGAGCGAACCACCATAGTTTTTGGGTTTTATCTCTCCCCTTTTAGGTGAAAAACCTTAAGAGTGCAAGAGAAGTTCATAGAAAACCTTAAAATTAATGGTTCACTCTCAATATTTCTTAATGAGACATAAGATATCTAACAAGGTGACCAAATTAAAGGGTAGTCAAATCATTGTTTTCTTTAATGATTATAGCAACATGGTTCTATCTTGGTGTTAGAGACTGCAACACCTCTTTAATCACAACTTAGTCATTCATAGTTTCTCACAAAGTTCTCATTTTATTGATCACATCATTTACTCTTACACAATAATCAATCATTTTTTAGCTTCTTGTATCTTCAAATTTTCAATTTTTTCCTCCAATTTATGTATCTTTACAACTTTAAGTTGATAACTGCCTTGGTAAGCTTCTTGTAGATTCTTATAGGTATCCTTTGTTTTCTTTTTTTGTATAATTATTGGAAATAGGATCTTATCTAGAGCTATTTGAATATGAAATAAATCATCAGATTTCTTCTTTTTAACTTCTCTCTTAATTTTTTTCTTTGGTTGTAAGGTTGTCCCAATCAGTTGGTTCTTCATAACTTGTTTCTACCATATCCTACAAATATTTTCTTGTTAAAAGTTTGATCATCTCAATGCATGAATAATCATAATCAGTTCCATTAAATTCTAGAATTATAAGGGAGCTAGAACTTGGCATGATGAACTTAACTAAAAAAACACCTACTTTGATACCAAATGAAGATTCTAAAAGCCAAACGTACCTATACCTGATAGAAACAAAACATCATAGAAATTTTGTGTTCAACATAAATATTATTTTTATTATTTAAATACAATTAGGTTGTAAATCAACATACAAATTACATAATTAAATAGCATGGAAAACTTATGGAGTTTGTAGCCTCCTAAGATAAAAAATTTCATAACATCAAAAAATAAATAAAATAATAAAATCATTATTCTTTACCTCCATTAGCATGCAATAAAGATAGATGGATATTTATTAAAAAACACTTGCATATTGAAAAAAAAATAGAAACTATCCATGGTAGAGAAGGCATGTGAAATTGCAAATGCACTAGTTATCAACAAAAAAATATTTAATACATAATTAGTATAGATGTATATTCATATATGTAGTTGTTTTTTAAATAAAGATTTATTTTCAAAAAGATAAATATATTAATTAATAATTTTAAAAAATTAAGTAAATATTTTCAAATGGTAATAGTTGCCACATAAGTTCAAATATTTAAAATTCAAGGTTTTGTACAAACCCTCTAGCTTTAGATTCCAAATACAATTATGAAACCAATAAAACATAACATACAAAGAATAAATTAGCTAGATCAAACTAAATAATTTTAAAGAAGTAGAAACTATGAAGATTGAG
>VDFB02071907.1:0-65141 GCA_007258455.2 Sequoia sempervirens
ACCATAATTAACATGGATTTTAAGTATGTTCAATATGTACTTGCATTCAATCTTTCACACTTTCTATTCATTACTTTTATTTCCATACTTTGCAATTATTTCCTTCACCTATTTTTCCTAACTTGAAGTGAGGAAAATTCAAGGATTTAAGTTGGGGGGAAGGGTCATATATAAGCCAAATTTTAGTTTCCGTTGCCACCAAAAATCCAAATGCAGAATCAAGAAGCAAACATACAAAACTTTTTGTCATACCTTGTTTTGCACTTACAATCTTTTTCCTGTTGATTCTAGTCAAAAATTGCCTAAATTCAAGCTGATTCAAATCCTTTCAAGCTTACAAAAGCTAAACATAGGAGAAAAGGGAAAAGTGATTGAAGTTGTTGAAGGGAAGGTGCATGCAAGAGTAATAGATAACTTGGGTTGGTGGACTTTTGATATTAAAATTTGGGTTGAATTCTTAGAGTTCTTGAAGAGTTTTTGATCAGAGGTAGAATACATCACCATTGGAGGTGATATCATTAGAAGGGATCCAATTGCACATAAACAAATTTTGGAAGATGCATTAGTGTTACCCATTTTCACAAGGGTAGGATGGTTGAATTATTTTCTAAAGTTGATAGAATTTGATGATGATATAACCAGAAGGTTTGTAGCTACATTGGAGCATGATGAAGCTATTGTTAAGGGATTATTAGTAGATGCATTAGAAGGAGCAGATGCACAAGTATCTGGTTTGCTGAGGATTGGAGCTAAATTTCCAACTCGAGTAGATGTAGTGGTAGCAAGAGAAGAATTTTGTGAGTGAGGAGAAAACCTAGATTCATCATCCCAGGGTACTAAGAGACTTTCACTTCTGTGGATTTGGGCTCCTTGTGCCTCATACATCATTAGGTACCTTACTTGTGATGGTAGGTTATCACTTCTTTACACTGTGTATTTCAAATTATTAAGCCATATTTGGAATAATAGACTTGTTAATGTGTCGAATTACCTCTACAACTTGTTAAAGAGGATGGGATATGAATATCAAAGGAAAAAATTGACAACTCTTTCTCATCATTATTTAATAGCCTTGTTAACAAAAATGAGTCTTAGAATTCAATACCCACAGGTATCTTGGAAAGAATTTGTGAAATGCCAAGACATTAACAGTATATTAGGGAAACCTATAGTTTCTGAAACCCTAAAACCATCACCTATGCTTATAAGAGAAACCCCTATTAGTTCATCAACTGCTTCAACTACCCATAGCCAAGGTGAACCCTAGGAGCATAATGTGCAAGAATCATCTCCTATAGAGCCTAGGTAACCAGTAGCAAAGAAGACCTCATCCACCACTAAGAAACCAAAAGCTAAGAAAAAGGGAGGTATTACTTCTACACCTTCAAAGGTGCAAAAGAAAAATGATACACAAAAAGAGACATCTGCTACACCTAAGCATTTAGGTCAGTTGAGAAAAAAAGGTGTTATGAGGGGAAGCATAGGAAAATAAAAAGAGAAATTGAGGGGTAAGGAGAAAAAAGAGGAAAACATTATGATGGTTGAAACTAACTCAAAAATAAAGGAAAATGCTCCTAAGAAGGTGCACGTTCCTACCAAAAGAAAATAGTATGTATCTACCTCTAACTCAGATTCAGAGGATATCTTTGTTGCTCATAAAACCAAGAGAAGAGCCCTAGATAGCCCTAACAATGAGGGTTTTGAATACACAGGGGGTTGTGATGATCATACTTTAAGGGATGAAGAAATATTTTAGAAGAAAGGAATGTTATGAAAGAATTGGAGGAAGCATTATAAAAAATTAAGTAGTTGGAAGAACAAGTGAAAACTTATGAACAAAAGGATAAAGAGAGGGAGTTGAAGATTTAAGAGATGGAGGATAAACTATAGACATATGGATATGGGGCTAAAATGGACATGTTATCACACTTTCCATAGTTAAAACAAGGGATACACAACTTGTAGTAGAAAATAGCAGACCCCCTCCTATAAAAACTTCAACTCATCATACAACTGTATCCCTTGGGTATCAGTTATGGAAAGAGTTGTTAATGAATTTTCACAAGAAAAGGAAAATCAAAGAAAAGAAAAAGTAACCCTAATTGTAGAGCATGCCAAAGTACTGGAGGGGAAGGACAATGAGTTGATAAGGTTAGCAATCAGATTGGAGGAGGTAGCAGATAAAGCTACCCAACTTATTAGATACAAACCCCCAATAAGAACTTATGCATTATTTTTGCAAGAAAAGTTTTTAAGTTTTTAGTTTAGCAAGCTAATAAGTAACCAGTCAATTGGAATGAGTAGGAAATATGCTTTCCTTAATGTTTCTGCTGACTCAAGACTGGATGAACAGGATCAGCTTTTTGAGTACTATCTGCATAACTATGTAGTGCCTGAGGAGACAAAATGGAACCCCTTGATGTTTGTGGGGGAGTTATAGGTTAGAGCACTAGCATCCTACTTTAGAAATGAAGGTTTTAGGGGTGAAATTATGGAGGAATATGAGGAGAGAGAGAAATGTATTACTCTCCTAGTAAGGAAGAAATCAAATGACCCTAATACCATCATAAATGAATGATTACAACTTCTCAAGTACAAAGGACTAGGAGGAAAGATCATGAGATTGAGGATGTGCAATTATAACAGAATGTAGACATTAGTAGTTGGATTGATTCATCATAGTTATAAGTATGTGCAACAAAGATGGTATAGTTTGAATCCAATGCTATAGAGGAAAGAGCCACATTCAATGTACAACTTCATTTCTATGCTTGAAAGAGTGTGTAGGTATATGGATATTGCTACTAACCATGCACTTAAGTGGATGCCACTAACATTCCAACCACCCATGCTTCTTTATCTAGTGCCACATTGAATAGGGGATAAGATGGAGGAATGTGAGTAGACTGAACTTACTAGGATGAGGAGGCTTTCATGTTATAAGGGATTCTACTTGAAGCAGATCAAGGGAGTAAATATTGTCATGGACCTTAGAGAGATTACATTGCACTATAATTTGTCCCCCTAGTTCATTTGCTTTAGGGAAAGAAAAAGGGTAGTTGGGGGAAGTGATGAGCCCATTTATTAGCTAGTTTTTTGTTATCTTTATGCTACTTATAAGACATTCCTAAGATAATTATTCCTATAGTATGCCATATTTTATATTTACTATGCAAACCTTGAACTTGGTTAAAGTATATGGAAATGCAGTTATTATATGATGATGTTGGATGATTTATATGTGAATATTTATGAATTATGATTGATATCTATGTTTAATCATGGTAGTTAGTATTGTGTGTGTGTTTTATGAACTAACCCCTTGCAAACTGAGAAGAAAATGTAGCTTGCAACAACTACAAAATGCAACTAGCAGCTGAAGGAGTTCCTGGATAGCGAAACAAGGGATGGTCCTTAATACACCGAGTATAAAAAATACAACATGGAGACACTTGATGAAGACAATCATGCATCATCATGACAAACAATAAAGGACTTGAAGAAGGAGAACCTTGTTATCATTAGAATTCTGGTGTAACTGAATCTATGTTTCACATCTTAGTTCTGTTATTGCAGAGTTCTAATCCTATTTGGATTCTTATTTATTTTCAGTTGCAGTTAGGATAACTAAATCTTAATTACACTTTGATATCTAGGGAATTGTAATTAATGATTTTAGTTTAGAGTTGTGTTCTAAATAAATTCCCCTATGCATGTATATAGTTGGTGGTTGAGTCTTTAATATAGTAAATTGATTAATCTTCCAGATGTGTATTTGGCTATAATTTTTTTTTCAGTTCTAGTTGTTATTACACAAACATGTTTTTTTTTAATACAATCTTTGAGCAAGATTTCATGTGATATTTTGGAATGTACAATGAATGATCTTTATTTGATTTGATTGGGTGAATTTGAAGATTTAGATTGGTTTAGTTTAGTGAAGATAGATACCTAAGAAAGGGCCACTCAAGGTATTGTCCTTCACTACATTCATAGTTTTAATTTCTATTATTAGTTACTTTATAATTGCATAATCAATTAAGATAGATTCTCATATCAAGTTATCAGTAATTGTTGTTCATGTTCATGATTGCATTCACTTAACTTGCAGTACTCTGGAGTGTAGAATAGGTGCATTTATTAGTTTCCAATTAGTCTCAACATTTTACATGTTAACAACAGTTCAGTCATAAACTATGCTATAGGTACCTGTAGCCAAAGCACCAACTTTACTTCTTTCATTGTTATGCACTTTTATGATTTTCCAATAAGTATAATACCTTTACTAGGATAATTTAGGTAACCTCAAGTCTTTGAAATCAGATACAATTCTAGTACCATCACAAGCCTACTAGCCTTGGTCGATAATCTAATGAAAGTATTTTCAATGTCAATTAGATTGTTCAGCTAGGTTTTCCTTTGAATTGAGTGATTGCCACCAATTTTATTAGACATTAGGATGGAATCTATAGTGGTGTTGCATTCATTGATGCAACTTCAATTATTGAGTAGTGTAACTATGCATTATCAAAAGGAGGGGCACTTGATTCAAAAGTGTGTAGGTTCTTCTAGTTGGTTGATGAAGGGATAGTGGGAGAGAGATTGTATTGTCATATAATCAAGGATTGTTAAAGATGAATTCATTTCAAAGCTCAAATGCAAGTACATGGACTATTTGGACATGATATTTAGCTTATTTTTGTCAGAGTTGTATTAAATGTGAATGGGATGATTGTGATTCAAGTGAGCGGGTAGATATATGGATTCTACAATATCTAACCCCTTTATATGAATCTCATTCATCTTTACTTAGTGAAATGGAAAGTTCATTTGACTATGACCATATTTCAAACCTTGTACAATTAGGAAATTTTTATTCATTTGTTACATCACATGGGAATGAAGAGAGATCATACTATTGGTTGGCATGATGTATTCAAGGAAAAAAAAGATAATACAACCTATGGAAAATGATGATGGGTTCACATATACAAGATCAGTTATTATTGCTAGAACTTGGTTGTGAACATGTATGATTAAAAAGAATGGAATTCCTAGATTTGAGGACTTTGAGAAGCAAAAAACCATACTTATGTATTCACACTTAGTTGTAGCAATGAGTTTTAAGTTATTGAAGCATCATGTAAAATCAAGAACAAAAGAACTATGGATGATTGCTAATGTTGATCAAGAAGCAATATTGGAAACTCTAAAGATAAGAGATGATACCTCAAGCATGCTTGAGTAGCATACCTATTTTTTCTATGGGATATGTATGATATTTTTTATCTTATTTATATTCATTTTGTTTCTATGGGTTGGATTAAAAGTACATTGAAATTACACATAACAATCAACTGGTGTATAAAAATGTAGGTTTCTAGAGAACAAAGGTATATTTTCAAGCAATTCAAATCAATACATCCACCATTGTGTTATGAGTATGATGAGGTTATGATGGTAATGCATCCACATATAATTCATAAGTAATGATTCTTAATATTGCATCATATTCGGTTTGAGAGAGTATTCAGTTAAAATTTTGTAGTTCATATTGCTTATGCTAGAAAATTTATCTATATTTATATGCAAGTCTATTTCACTCAAGTTTGGAGCATGACAAGGTTACAATGACAATAAATCCACCATTGTTGAGTTTAAAATAGATCTTGAAGATTATTTTTATTAACAATTCACTTGTTTATATATGTAGGTTTTTTGGAGAACAAAGTTGATGTGGAAAGGCAATTGAGATCAATAGTTATATATTTTGTAGTTGTCACATATCTTGCATCATATTTGGTTTGGGAAAACTTTCAATTAAAAAATTGTAGTTCATGTTTCTTATGGTCAGTAATGTCTATATTTATATGCAGGTATATTTCACCCAATTTTGGAGCACAATGAGGTTACAATTACAATAAATCCACCATTGTTGAGTTTAAAATAGGTCTTGAAGATTTTTATTATTAACAATTCACTTGTTCAAATGTATATATTTTTTAGAGAATAAAGTTGTAGAAAGGTGATTGAGATCAATAGTCATATCTTTTGCAGTGGTCACATATAATTTGTAAGGTGACATCTACGATAGAATTATAAGTAGTGATTCTTAAACTTAAATCATATTTAGTTTGAGAGAATGTTCAATTCAAACTTTGTAGTTCATGTTGCTTATGCTAAAAAATTTATCTATATTTATATGTAGGTCTATTTTTTATAGAAGTGAGAGAGGATAAGTGAATTCTACAAGGACAACGATAGGGATAACCTTACAGTTTAATAGAGATGAGAATGGCATGTAGCCATAAAGATGGAAAGATGATATGCATACAATTTGTGCACCTTAGGGTGGTAGAGATGAGAATGGTATGTAGCCATCGAAAGGAAATATGATATGCATAAAATTTGTACACTTTAGGGTGGTAGAGATGAGAATGGAATGCAGCCATAGAGAGGGAAATATGATATGCATACAATTTGTACACCTTAGGGTGGTAGATTGATGAGAATGACGTGTAGCCAAAGAGCAGGTTATTTTTACAAGGATAACAACAAGGACCACCTTAGAGTGGTGAATTGACATATTTGTACACGAGGACATGGAAAATATGATATGCATGTTATTAGTTATATTGATGTTGAATGTGTTGTTTTATGTGTATGCTAAAAATGCACATGGTATGTAGCTAGATTGATGATGGATATGATATTTTATGTATACTAACAATGCAATGGTGTTTAAATAGAATGATTAGATTTGGATGGTCATAGGAAAACATGTTCATGATGTATGTATATTCATGATTTATATGTGTGTATGTTCATAGTGTATGTAATGTCATGTGTATGTGTGTGTCTACATGAATATCATGTGTGTAATATCGTGTGTATGTGTGTATATTCATGGTGTAGGTATATTCACGGTGTAGGTATGTTCATGTGTGTATGTTTATAGTGTATGTAATCTTGTGTATGCATATTTATGTGTGTATGTTCATGGTGTATGTATTTTCATGTGTGTATGTTCTTAGTGTACGTAATGTCATGTGTTTGTATGTGTCTACGTTCTTAGTGTATGAAATCTAATATGTATGTATGTGTTTATGTTCATGGTGTATGTAATCTCATGTGTATGTAGTGTCTATGTTGATGGTGTATGTAATCTCATGTGTTTAATATCATGTGTATGTATGTATGTATGTATGTTCATGAATGTCAATTACATTCTTGTTCATGTGTATGCTCATAAGGCTCTTAAGAGACCACACCATAATAATGTACTCTAAAATGATCAGATGACTTGGAGAATGAACATAGCCCTTACCTAGCATTTACCTTCCCACTTGGACATGTTGGAATAGTAATTTTTGGTTTAGGATGCATGAAAAAAAAAATATGCTTCTTTCCAAATTTACACTACTCTCTACTAATAATTTTTATAAGTTTACATTCTATGTTGGCATGGTCAAATGGTGTTGAGTTGACCAAAATTGAGAGAGGTTAATGTGGAGTGGTGTCATATGGAATTTTACATGTAGAAAAAACATTTTTAGGTGCCATGAGCTTCGAGAACCACTCCATCATAGTTTGGAAATTTTTTGCTCTTAGGGAACTTAAGAGACTATGCTAGAATAGTGCACTTTGAAATGATTAGGTGACTTGGAGAACAAATAGTGTTGCAAGGTGTGTACCCTTGGTATATTTGTGCTATTAGCATAGTTCTTAGGTTTGTGACATGGTTTAACAACCTCTCGTAGATTCATTAACTTTGGTAGTTGTATCAAGCATTATTAGGTCGATCTTTTGGTGCGACGACAACTATTTGTGAAATAGTTGGTATTAGAGACTGGATCATGGGTTCAAACCCATCACTTGTGCTGGGGGAGTTTTTGTATGGTGTGCACACTTGGTCTCCTTGTACTATGCAATGCAATGCTTGGGTTCATAACATGGCTTAACCGCCTTGGAGGATTCATTAACTTTGGCGGTTGTATTAGGCATTAACAGGTCAATCTTTTGGTGCAATGCCAACTGTTTGTACAACATAGAGCCCTTCTCTAGAGTTTACCTACCCACTTGGATGTGCTGGCACAATCGTTTTGGTCTAGTATGCATGAAACAAAAATATGCTTCTTTCCAAATTTGCACTACTCTCTACTAACAATTTTGTACATTTATATTCTAAGTTAGCATGGCCAAATGGCATTGAGATGACCAAAACTAAGATAGGTTAATGTGGATTGATTATATATGGAATTGTACATGAAAACAAAAATTATTAGGTTCCATGAGCTCTAAGATCCATTCCTTCATAGTTTTGCAATTTTTTTCTCTTATGGCTCTTAAGAGACTATGTTAGAATAGTGCACTCTAAATTGATCGGGTGACTCAGAGAATGAATAGATCACTTCCATAGAATTTAAATACCCACTCGAATGTGTTGGAATAATTATTTTTGTTCCAAGATGCACACAACAAAAAATATGTTTCTTTCCAAATTTTCATTGCTCTACCAATAGTTTTTACAAGTTTACATTCTAAGTTGGCATGGTCAAACGATGTTAAGTTGACCAAAATTGAGAGAGGTTAATGTGGAGTGATGTAATATGGACTTTTACATGTATATGAAACATTCTTAGGTTACATGATCTCTGAGAACAACTCTATCATAGTTTGGTAGTTTTTTGCTCTTAAAGGACTCTTAAGAGACTATGCCAGAATAGTGCACTCCAAATTGATTAGGTGACTTAGAGAATGAATAGAGCCCTTGTTGAAAATGGAGGTAATTATGTAGCTTTTAAAACTTGTAAAAATATTATATTGTAGATCTAATTAAGTATTATTTGTTACAATTTCTTTGTATATGATTATCTGTTTAGATTCATTTTACCATTTGTAGAAGTAGACAAAAGATTGTAGAAGAATAAGACCATAAGATAGAAGTGAAACAACATATACCATGGATAAACCCTTTCGGGAAAACAATCCACCAACAGAATCAATAGTGCTTGTATTATTTAACCTTAGAAAAAAGATTACAATTTAATTATTTATCAATCTTTGCTTGAGATGCTTCTTTTTCTTTCAACAATTATTCTTCACAACCTGTAATAAAATTTGATAAAACTCTCTTCAACTTGCTGCAATTTATAGACAATAATGAGCCTTGTAAATTTTACAAGGCACAAAGCTTATCTCACAAAACCTACACCTATTCTTTGCAAGTAGAGTTCTTCCATGAAAAAAAATGTCAAACCAAGTCCTTCATCAATTTGGGCGTCCCAAACTGAAGTCATAACTCAATGTTGATTTTGAAGATATCTTATAAGCTTCTCCTCAAAGCTGGCACCCAAGAATGGGCCCACTTAACTCAGCCTTATAAAATATCTTATCATGCAAAAGTGTTAACTCCAAGATTCCAACTTGGGCACCCAAGGTGGGTCCAAGTCAATCTTTGTTAACTGAAACATATCTCTCCATCAATTCATGCAAATAGGATGCATGATTGATCATACCCACTTAACTGAATGTATCACCTATTATCTATCATGCAACTCAAGTAATTAGTCATGCATTCCAAGTCAACTAAAGTCAATTGGCATTCAACTGAAACTAACTACATGCAACTGAAGATAATTGAACTGAACTGAATTGAATTGATACTGAACTGAACTGATACTGAACTAAACTAAACTCCATGCATGTAAACATCAATTCCTAACTTCTAGGATCTTTACATGCATTACTGAAGTGTCATATTTTCCTCCAAATAGTTAACTTAACTCAAAGTGAGCTCCACCTTCCATGTGGGTGCCCCATGTGCTCCTATTTTGTAGGAGCTATTCTTGGGCATCCCCACATGCTCCTATCATTTAAAATTAATTAAAAATGCCAATTAACATGTTCATTTCATTGGAATTTAATCTCTTTATAATCCTAGTGTTGGGAACACTTTCTAAGGACTTAGGAGATACATGAAATAATGTTTAGGATTGCAATTAAATGCCATCCTATTCCCAACATTCTCCCACTTGACATTATACATTGGAATTATTCTAAACAAGGAATCATTATTATAAATTAAGTACAGGACTCAAGGCCAATGGCCTTCCTACACCAACTAATCAATCCATGTCAACTCCAAATGCAACCTGCATGATCATGAAGCTCCAATAAAATGAATAATACTCAAAACTAAGAGAATATATCTATAGGAAGTAGTTTCATCAGATAATCTATAGCATTAATCAAAGTGTCAACTTTCTCAATTAATACCTTCCCACTCTCAAATATTTCTTGCATAAAGTGATACTGAACATCAACATGCTTAGTACAAGCATGATATATAGGATTTTTTGGCTAAACAAATAAAATTCTGACTATCACATTCAAGTTTAACTTGTAATTAAAATCAATACCTTTCCCAAGTCTCTATAACCAAACTACCTCTTTGGAGGCATGTGAAACTATCAAATGTGTTGAACTCACATCCAACCAAGGTGTAGGCTTCTCTGTCTTTACTGTTGAAAAATATTTTCTTACAAGTAACCATTCCAACATATATCTATTACCATAAGAGAACTCAAGCCTCACCTATTTCTCCAAGTATCCATGAGGACCTGTAACCAACCAATCCATGCCAACCTCCAAATGGAACATAGCACTATCATGAAGTAATCAAGAAAATGATTATTGTAACCAATACATAAGAGAACTACTCAAGATCAATGTCAAAGCTCCAATCATGAATTAGGAACATAAACATGACAACATGATCTAACAATATCCTCCAAGGAGATCACATGCATTATAACATACATAAACGTCCTAGTCTCAAGAGAACAAGTACCATGCCAAACTCTAAACGTGTATCAAGAGTAAATCATGGAATAATAGCAACCACTCTAAACCAAGAAAAAACATATCACCAATCACATGAGGATAACCTTACCAATGATGCATCCACGCCATTTCCAACAACTCCCATTGAATCATGGTATGAGCTACACATGACATCATGACTACCATTCTCTTCATGAAGATCACTCTTTAACATCAAGAAAAGATTCATCACTAACATTTTTACATGAAATGATCAATGCATGATTACCATCATCCAAGGATTCCTCTATACAAGAATTAGAACTCTTTTTCTTGTTCTTACAATCCTTCTTCACATGTCCCAGTTTCCCATAGTTCCAACACTTTACCTCACTCCGTCCCTCGGACTTACCCTTCCCTTCCTTGTCTCCCTTAGGTTACTTTTTCTCAGGCCTATCTTTTACAAACAAGACATCTTTGATTTCTATTTTAGACTTCCTCCTCATCTCCTCTGATAGGAGAGTAGGAATTATATTGTCCATCTTTGGATCTGCACCACTACCACTAATAACAGCAACTAGATTTTCCCAAGATTTTGGTAAAGAAAAAAGTAACAAAATGAATTTATCTTCATCTTCTAGCTTTACATCTACAGATGCTAACTAACTTAGAATCAAATTAAAAGCATTCAAATGATTTACAACAAAATCACCATCTTTCATCTTTAAAGAATACAACTGTCTTTTTAGATATAACTTATTAGTAAGAATTTTGGTTTGATAGATATCACCTATTCTCTTCCACAACTTATATACAGTAGTTTTATTTGAAACATTCAAGAGAACAACATCAACAAGAAATAATATTATGGTCCCACTTTCCTTCTTATCAAGCTTAGCCCAATCATCATTTGACATCGTTGTAGGTGACTTTGTCTCATTACCAACAACTAACCACTGATCTCTCTCTTCAAGGAGATCCTCCATTTTTAGTTTCCACATCTCATAATTAGATCCATTGAATGTTTCAATATCTAAATGAGAACTAGAACTCATTGTAACAAAATTATTTTCTAAAATCAGCAATTACACAATAGTAAAAGCTCCCACTACAACCAAGAAACCTTCAAACTTTTAAGAGAAAGGTGCCCCAAAATCTACCCAATTGTTAGCTCTGATACAAAATGTTGAAAATAGAGGTAATTATGTAGCTTTTAAAACTTGTAAAACTATTATACTGTAGATCTAATTAAGTATTCTTTGTTACAATTTCTTTGTCTATGATTATCTGTTTATATTCATTTTACCATTTGTAGAAGTAGATATAAGATTGTAGAAGAATAAGACCAGAAGATGGAAGTGACACAACATATACCATGGATAAACCCTTTTGGGAAAAATATCTACCACCAGAATCTATAGTGCTTGTATTATTTAACCTTAGAAAGAAGATTGCAATAATTCTTAATCAATCTTTGCTTGATATGCTTCTTTTTCCTTCAACAATTGTTCTTCACAACCTGTAATAAAATTTAATAAAACTCTCTTCAACTTGCTGCAATTTATAGACAATAATGAGCCTTGTAAATTTTACAAGGCACAAAGCTTATCTCACAAAACCTACACCTATTCTTTACAAGTAGAGTTCTTCTATGAAAAACAATGTCAAGCCAAGTCCTTCATCAATTTGGGAGTCCCAAACTGAAGTCATAACTCAACATTGATTTTGAAGATATCTTGTAAGCTTCTCCTCAAAGTTGGCACCCAAGAATGGGACCACTAAATTCAGCCTTATAAAATATCTTATCATGCAAAAGTGTTAGCTCCAAGATGCCAACTTGGGCACCCAAGGTGGGTCCAAGTCAATCTCTGTTAACTGAAACATATCTCTCCATCAATTCATGCAAACAAGATGCATGATTGATCATCCCCATTTAACTGAACGTATCACCTATTATCTATCATGCAACTCAATTAATTAGTCATGCATTCCATGTCAACTGAAGTGAACTAGCATTCAACTGAAACTAACTACATGCAACTAAAGATAATTGAACCATAACTGAATTGAACTGAACTAAATTGATACTGAATTAAACTAAACTAAACTAAACTCCATGCATGTAAACATTAATTCCTAACTTCTAGGATCTTTACATACATTACTGAGGTGTTATCTTTTTCTCCAAATAGTTAACTTAACTCAAGGTGAGTTCCAGCTTCCATGTGGGTGCCCCATGTGCTCCTATTTTGTAGGAGCTATTCTTGGGCATCCCCACATGCTCCTATCATTTAGAATTAATTACAAATTTCAATTAACATGTTCATTTCATTTGAATTTAATCTCTTTCTAATCCTAGTGTTGGGGAACACTTTCTAAGGACTTAGGAGATACAGGAAATAATGTTTAGGATTGTAATTAAATGACATCCTATTCTCAACATTCTCCCACTTGACATTATACATTGCAATTATTCTAAACAAGGAATCATTATTATAAATTAAGTACATGACTCAAGGACAATAGCCTTCCTACACCAACTAATCAATCAATGTCAACTTCAAATGCAACCTGCATAATCATGAAGCTCCAAGCAAATGATTAATACTCAAAACCAAGAGAACTTATCTGTAGGAACTGGTTTCGTAAGATAATCTATAGCATTAATCAAAGTGTCAACTTTCTCAATTAATACCTTCCCACTCTCAACCATTTCTTGCACAAAGTGATACTAAATATCAACATGCTTAGTATGAGCATGATACATAGGATTTTTTAGCTAAACAAATAACATTCTGACTATCACATTCAAGTTTAACTTGTAATTAAAACCAATACCTTTCCCAAGTCTCTATAACCAAACTACCTCTTTGGAGGCATGTGAAACTATCAAGTGTGTTGAACTCACATCCAACCAAGGTGTAGGCTTCGCGATCTTTACTGTTGAAAAATATTTTCTTACAAGTAACCATTCCAACATATATCTCTTACCATAAGAGAACTCAAGCCTCACCTATTTCTCCAAGTATCCATGAGGACCTATAACCAACCAATCCATGCCAAACTCCAAATTGGTGTAAGTGTTCCTAGGCTTACTTGCACAATCAACTAAGAAGACCCTTTTCCCTGTCTTCTTCTTGGAACCTGATAGCTTCTAGGTTCTGGTTAGGCTTAGGTCATTAACTAAGCTCTGTTTCAACTCCTCTCCAAGATTTTCTCAACTTTGTGCTTCACCTTGAAAGACTAACACCAATTTGAATTAGCAACTTTCTCCTACACTTAGAAGACTCTAAGTGCCAACTTCACTCAAGACCTTGAATTTCTTGCAGGGGTGTTAGAGATACTGGAAACATGCCTTTCACATCCAATTAGATCCATATTGGATGGTCTCCAATCCTTACTCTTACCGATTTCAAGAATTTTCCTTGAGAAGGCCTAATTCCTTGTAGCCCTTGACAGTGTCCTTTTTGCTTTTCTTGCTCAAACTTTCCAAATAACCTAGAAAAAAAATTTCACATTTAGATACCCTTTTTGGTCTTCTAAAATATTTACCAGGTTTCAGACCCCTGACTCCTCCGTACAATGGTTTCCTACAATCTAGGTCAAATAGGGCTAATAGGCCTAATTATTAGGGTTATACTGATTTCTTGCTCCTCTCTCACACAAATGGATTGAATGGACCTCAATCCTTCTAGCATACTTAGATATGACTATGCCCCACCTAGAACTGTACTTGTTCTGTATAGTACCTCTTTCCCCTACCTATGTTCTTCAGTTTTTCACTATTAAACCTCTAATCAGACTTCCCAAGCTTGCCTAGGGTTTGATTTTAAAAATACTTGCTCAGCTCCACATGACTCCTACTACTAGATATTTACAAATACATGGCTCCCCTAACAAATCCATCTATTCTCAGGAAATTCCCGTGGCTAGATTTCATGGGGGAGCCATTAAAAGACCGACTGTTCAAAACAAAACCAACAAACCCTCTAGACCCTAATCTATGAATTCACAACACTAATTTAACTTAAAAAAATTCAATCACAGAATGGAAAATGCTTAAAACTACCCTGTGAACACAAAACCAATGTTAAATCAATACATACAACTCATCTGATAGCACTGCCACTCAAAAGTACTTGGTATTCACAGAAAATGCAGAATTCTCTCTATTTTCAAAAACCAAAAACTTGATTACAACAACTCTAACAACTTGCATTCAAGCCACACCTTTCATAGATGCCATTTTACAAGTTTCTAGGGATGTTGGTCGATCCCACACTCCTATCTTTTAGGGGATCCAAGATAACCGAGTTGCATGCAACATGACAAATATTGTCATGCAACTTTGTAACAACTTTTTTTGCAACTTATCATTGTGTCCTCTTCCTAACTCCTAGGACCTCTAACTCCTTGATTCTGAGCAACCAACCCCCTTAACTACCTCTCGGCATCTTCCTAACAACATTGATGTGTTTAGAACACATTTAAGACTCAAAATTCCAACATAAGCTATTTAAGGCTAATTAAAGCTAAACTATCAATGATGACTAAACTTTGGTCAATCTTAGTCCTAATGACTAATTCACCCAACCACAACAATGACCTTCTAAGGTCCAAAAAAAATACACACTACTCTGACTTGGCTAATGTTAGATACAAGCCAAAAGTTCCTAGTATATGGAGGTTAGCCTAGGTGCTCCTGCACCATCCTCCCCAAAACAAAAGAGTTCAATCCACCCTTGGATTGAGTAAGTTGAGATCAATGCCCAACTTCTTGAACTCTGATTCCTTGATCCACACTGCATTAGCATCAGGTTGACCATGCCTTTTAATCAGATGTTCCTTGTATTCCTTGGTTCTAGTCTTCTTGTAGACCCTAGTATCCAATATACTATCAGCTTGTTTGACTATAGCATAAGGTAGTTTGAGCTCCTCCACATCTTGGATGACTTTATTAAGGTTCTGATCCATGTCTGGTGGTGGTCCTTTATAATGAACCAAGTTTGCAATATTGAAAATAGGGGACAATCCATTGTCAACCGGTAGCTGCACTTTAAAGGCATTATTTCCATACTTTGCTAAGATAGGACATGGACCTATCCTCTTCATCTGCAACTTGTAAGGAACTCCTTTTTGCAACCTAGACTTATTTAAATGCACCATCACCAAGTCTCCAACATTGAACTGCACTTCTCTTCTATGCTCATCCACCTTGGTCTTATGCTTCATGGTGTTTTTTGCCAATGTCATTTTGATTGTATCATGAATCTCCTGCATTGCATAAGAAAAATCATCAGTATATCCACTTCCCTTGACTCCATCCTTTAAGTCTCTCAGCTCATAGACTCCTCTAGGATGTAATCCATAGACAATTTCAAAGGGACTCTTCCCTGTTGATTTGTTCACAATGTCATTATAAGCATATTCAGCTTGCCCAATCAACTAATCCCATTGTTGACCATATTCCTTGGTCAAGCATCTTAATAGATTTCCAAGACTTCTATTAACAACTTCGGTCTGACCATTAGTTTGGGGATGGTATGCAGATCCAAAAGATAAATTGGTGCCCAATCTTTGCCAAAGAGTCTTCCAAAAATGACTCATAAACTTATTGTCTTTGTCTGACACAATGCTCATTGGTAATCCATGTATCCTTACTATCTCTTTGAAGAAAAGAGAGGCTATTTGACTGGCATCATTGGTTGTTTTACATGGCACAAAGTGAGCCATTTTGCTAAATCTATCCACAACTACATAAACACTGTCCATGACTTGCCTTGTCTTGGGTAACCCAACTACAAAATCCATACTCAAGCATTTCCATGCCCTAGTAGGAATAGGCAGTGGTTGGTATAGGCCTGCATTTGAAGAAGTACCTTTGGCCTTTTGACACACTATACAACTCTCCACATACCTCCTAACATCTAGGTTCATCCTTGGCCAATAATAGAACCTTTGAACAAGTTTTTGAGTCTTTGTGATCCCAAAGTGACCACTCAATGCACCATTATGATTTTCTTGTATCAAATTCTCTCTAATAGAGCCTCTAGGGACACATAACTGATTCCCTTTAAACAAAAGATCATTTTGAAAAGTATATTCAACATATTTACTATGAAAATGATTCTTGTATTCAGCACATACCTTATAAATGTCTGCAAAATCTTCATCATCTGCATATAGATCCTTGAAATGATCTATTCCAATGCTCTTCAACTGAATCTCTTGAATGGTGAGGACTCTTCTACTCAAGGCATCTACCACCTTGTTGAGGACTCTTTTCTTGTGCTTGATATTAAAGGTATAAGCTTGCAGGTATTCAACCCATTTCATGTGTTTGTGGCTCAATTTCTCTCGTGAATTCAGGAAACTAAGTGCTTTGTTGTCTGAATACACTATGAATTCCTTGGGAAGCAAGTAGTGCCTCCATTTCCTTAGAGCCTGGACCAATGCATACATCTCAAGGTCATAAGAAGAATACTTCTTCTTGGCTTCACTTAATTTTTTAGAATGAAAAGCCACCGGTCTGCCTTCTTGACTGAGAACAGCTCCAATAGCCACATTGCTTGCATCACACTCAATGGTGAATAGCTTCTCAAAGCTTGGTAACACCAAAACAGGTTGGGTAGCTATCTTTTCTTTCAACAACTCAAAACTTTTGTTAGCTTGCTCATTCCATACAAACTTAGTCTTCATCCCTCCTTTAATGGTATCCAACATAGGAGCACAAATAGCACTGAATTGTCTTATGAACTTCCTATAGTATTGAGCAAGGCCATGAAAACTTCTTACCTCTATTGCTATCTTTGGAGTAGGCCAATTGAGGATGGCTTCCACTTTACTGCTATCCATTTTCAAGTTGCCATGTGATAGCAGAAATCCAAGGTACACCAGCTCTGTTTTGATGAATTCACACTTTTCTAAATTGATCATCAACTTCTCCTCTTGTAGCTTCTTGAAAATCAACTCTATCTGTTTGAGGTGCTCTTGTTTTGCTATAAATCAGTATATCATCAAGATACACTACTACAAATTTGCCAATGTAGTCTTTGAGGATTTCATTCATGAGTCTCATGAATGTGGAGGGGGCATTAGACAACCCAAATGGAATAACCATCCACTCATATTGACCCTCATTGGTTTTGAAGGCTGTTTTCCACTCATCTCCCTCATGTATTCTAATTTGGTGATAACCACTCTTTAAGTCTATCTTGGTATAGTACCTAGCTTCACCTAGACAATCCATGAGGTCTTCAATCCTAGGGATAGGGAACCTATACCTAATGGTTATCTTATTTATGGCCCTGGAATCAGTACAAAGCCTCCATTCTCCTCCCTTTTTAGGTGCTAAGACAGTGGGTACTGCACATGGATTGATACTCTTTCTAATGAGACCTTGGTTTAGGAGTTCTTGAATTTTCCTAGCTATTTCCTCATTTTGTTGAGGAGTCATCTTGTAGGCTGCCTTATTTGGTAGAGTAGCCCCTGGTATCAAGTCTATCCTATGACTTATGGCTCTCGTAGGAGGTAATGCTGCTGGTTGTCCACTACTCACAATGCCTTCATAGGTCTGCAACATTTTCTATATTTCCTTAGGCAACTCTGGCTTTTCAGCTGCTTTCTCATCACTTGCCTCTCTTGGCCTTAGCATCACTACATAGCCAACTCCTTCTCCTTCTCCCAAGGCTTCTAGGAACTCTTTTTCACCAACCATGAGCAATTTAGGACTTGCTGTCTGCACCTCTGCATCTTCTAATAGTGACTGAATTCTAAATGTTACCTTATCCTTCTTGAAAGTGTAAGAGTTCTTTGCTCCATCATGCATAGCTTGGTGATCAAATTGCCATGGTCTACCTAGGAGCAAGTGACATGCATCCATAGGCAACACATCACACAAGACTTTGTCTTTGTACCTTCCAATTGAGAACTCCACCCATGCTTGTTCATTTACCAAGACATGTTGGCCTTTATTGAGCCATGTGACCTTGTAAGGGTTGGTGTGGGGTATCCTTGTCAACTTCAGCTTGTTGACTGTCTCCTCTGACACAATATTTTCAGTAGACCCTAAGTCAATGATGACTCTACACACTTTTCCCATCATCTTACACTTTATCCTAAACAGGGACCTCCTTTGGCTTGGTTCTTCCTTAACTGGCTCTTTGATTAAAGTTCTCCTCATCATGAGGTTCTCACCTTCCTTAGAATTCAATGGTACTTCAGAATGTTTCTCTGTTGCAGTTGTCTCATCATGAACTAGATTAGTTCTCTTATCTCCTCCATGAGAAGTACTACCTTTTTTTGGACATCTATAGGCCGGGTGTCCCATTTGATTGCAGTGGTAACACTTCATGTTGGTAAAGTAACAACCTCTTCCTTGTCCACCACTCCTTCCTCTAGAGCTAGAGCCTCTTCCTCTACCACCTCTACTAGAACTTCCTTCTTGCTGATCAGAGTATCTGACTTCTCCTTGAGCCCTTGGTTTTGAACTCCTTCCACCATAGCCACCTCTTTGTCCTCTACTGTCTTTTCCTTTACCCCTACTCTTGGAGGTTTGATCTTGTTTCTTTTTTCCTTTCTCCTCTATCTTTAAGGCCATTTGATAACATTGGCGGATGGTTTTGAAGTTCACTAGGCTCATGTCTTCTTGAATAGACCATTTAAGCCCATTCAAATACCTTGCTAGCTTGATGCTTTCATCTTCAACCACCTTTGATCCGAGGCACAACTTTTGGAACTCTTTGGTGTATGTTTGAACATCCATATATTTTTTTCTAAGGTTATGTCTCCTCTTATGCAACTGGACTTGATAGTCATTAGGTAGGTAGGTCTGCTTGATCTTGGTTACCATGCCTCTCCATGTAACTATAGGACCCTTTCCTTCTTTCTCTCTTTCACCTTGCACAAACTTCCACCATGTGAGAGATGAACCTCTCAACCTTGACTTGGACACCTTAACTTTTTGGGCTTCTGTTATACCATCACATTCAAAGTGATTTTCTATGCTTTTAATCCAGTCCATGACTAAATCAGGGTCCATTTGTCCACTAAATAGTGGCACTCCTTCCAAAGCTTTGCCACTTAAGGCCTGCAGTGCCTTCAAGAAGGGTTCTTCAGCAAGGATAGGGTCAGGCTTTGGAGCTTCCTCCTCCAAGTCCACTTCCTTTTCCTTTGCTTCCTACTCTTCCTTCTGTTCTATTTTATCCTTTACTTTGTCTGCCGTTTCTTGGACTTCATCCAAGAGCTTCTCCATTCGGGACAACCTTTCTCTTAGCAGTCGGTTATCCTCTTCTTTCTCTTCTACCTTCTTGGCTAACTCAGCATTAGTCACCATGGTTCTTTCTTCCTCTGGTGTATTCTCTCCTACTGATTCAGTGGGTTGCAACATCAATCACAAGCCTGATCAAACAAAGGCTCTGATACCAATATGGTGTAAGTGTTCCTAGGCTTACTTGCACAATCAACTAAGAAGACCCTTTTCCCTGTCTTCTTCTTGGAACCTGATAGCTTCTAGGTTTTGGTTATGCTTAGGTCATTAACTAAGCTTTGTTTCAACTCCTCTCCAAGAGTTTCTCAACTTTGTGCTTCACCTTGAAAGACTAACACCAATTTGAATTAGCAACTTTCTCCTACACTTAGAAGACTCTAAGTGCCAACTTCACTCAAGACCTTGAATTTCTTGCAGGGGTGTTAGAGATACTGGAAACATGCCTTTCACATCCAATTAGATCCATATTGGATGGTCTCCAATCCTTACTCTTACCGATTTCAAGAATTTTCCTTGAGAAGGCCTAATTCCTTATAGCCCTTGACAGTGTCCTTTTTGATTTTCTTGCTCAAACTTTCCAAATAACCTAGAAAAAAAATTTCACATTCAGATACCCTTTTTGGTCTTCTAAAAGATTTACCAGGTTTCAAACCCCTGACTCCTCCGTACATTGGTTTCCTACAATCTAGGTCAAATAGGGCTAATAGGCCTAATTATTAGGGTTATACTAATTTCTTGCTCCTCTCTCACACAAATGGATTGACTGGACCTCAATCCTTCTAGCATAATTAGATATGACTATGCCCCACCTGGAACTATACTTGTTCTGTACAGTACCTCTATTCCCTACCTATGTTCTTCAGTTTTTCACTATCAAACCTCTAACCAGACTTCCCAAGCTCGCCTAGGGTTTGATTTTAAAAATACTTGCTCCACTCCACATGACTCCTACTGCTAGATATGTACAAATACATGGCTCCCCTAACAAATCCATCTATTCTCAGGAAATTCCCATGGCTAGATTTCATGGGGGAGCCATTAAAAGACTGACTATTCAAAACAGAACCAACAAACCCTCTAGACCCTAATCTATGAATTCACAACACTAATTTAACTTAAAACAATTCAATCACAGAATGGAAAATGCTTAAAACTACCCTGTGAACACAAAACCAATGTTAAATCAATACATACAACTCATCTGATAGCACTGTCACTCAAAAGTACTCAGTATTCACAGAAAATGCAGAATTCTCTCTATTTTCAAAAACCAAAAACTTGATTACAACAACTCTAAAAACTTGCATTCGAGCCACACCTTTCATAGATGCCATTTTCCAAGTTTCTAGGGATGTTGGTCGATCCCACACTCCTATCTTTTAGGGGTTCCAAGAGAACCGAGTTGCATGCAACATGACAAATGTTGTCATGCAACTTTGTAACAACTTTTTTTGCAACTTATCATTGTGTCCTCTTCCTAACTCCTAGGACCTCTAACTCCTTGATTCCGAGCAACCAACTCCCTTAACTGCCTCTTGGCATCTTCCTAACAAGATTGATGTGTTTAGAACACATTTAAGACTCAAAATTCCAACATAAGCTATTTAAGGCTAATTAAAGCTAAACTATCAATGATGACTAAACTTTGGTGAATCTTAGTCCTAATGACTAATTCACCCAACCACAACAATGACCTTCTAAGGTCCAAAACAAATACACACTACTCTAACTTGGCTAATGTTAGATACAAGCCAAAAGTTCCTAGTCTATTCATTGTGTCCTCTTCCTAACTCCTAGGACCTCTAACTCCTTGATTCCGAGCAACCAACTCCCTTAACTGCCTCTTGGCATCTTCCTAACAACACAAATGCAACATAGCACTATCATGAAGTAATCAAGAAAATGATTATTGTAACCAATACATAAGAGAACTACACAAGATCAATGTCAAATCTCCAATCATGAATCAAGAACATAAACATGACAACATGATCTAACCATCTCCTCCAAGGAGATCACATGCATCATAACATACACAAACATCCTAGTCTCAAGAGAACAAGTATCATGCCAAACTCTAAACGTGCATAAAGAGTAAACCATGGAATAATAGCAACCACTCTAAACCAAGAAAAAACATATCCCCAATCACATGAGGATGGCCTTACCAATGATGCACCCACGTCACTTCGAACAATTCCCATTGAACCGTGGTATGAGCTACACATGGCATCATGACTACCATCCTCTTCATGAATATCACTCTTTAACATCAAGAAAAGAGTCATCACTAACATTTTTACATGAAATGATCAATGCAAGATTATCGTCATCCAAGGATTCCTTTGTACAAGAATTAGAACTCTTTTTCTTTTTCTTACAATCCTTCTTCACATGTCCCAGTTTCCCATTATTCCAAAACTTTAACTTACTCCATCCCTTGGACTTACCCTTTCCTTCCTTGTCTCCCTTAGGTTCCTTTTCTCAGGCCTAGCTTTTACAAACAAGGCATCTTTGATTTGTATTTTAGACTTCCTCCTCATCTCCTCTGATAGTAGAGTAAGAATTATATTGTCCAGCTTCAAATCTGCACCACAACCACTGATAACAACAACTAGATTTTCCCAAGATTTTGGTAAAGAACAAAGTAACAAAATGAAATTATCTTCATCTTCTAGCTTTACATCTACAGATGCTAACTAAATTAGAATAAAATTAAAAGCATTCAAATGATTTACAACAAAATCACCATCTTTCATCTTTAAAGAATACAACTGTCTTTTCAGATACAACTTATTAGTAAGAATTTTGGTTTGATAGATATCACCTATTCTCTTCCACAACTTATATGCAATAGTTTCATTTGAAACATTCAAGAGAACAACATTAACAAGACATAATATTATGGTCCCTCTTGCTTTCTTATCAAGCTTAGCCCAATCATCATCTGACATCATTGTAGGTGACTTTGTCTCATTACCAACAACTAACCATTGAGTTTCTCTTCAAGGAGATCCTCCATTTTTAGTTTCCACATATCATAATTAGATCCATTGAATTTTTCAATATCTAAATGAGAATTAGAACTCATTGTAACAAACTTATTTTCCAAAATCAGCAATTACACAATAGTAAAAGCTCCCACTACAACCAAAAAACCTTCAAACTTTTAAGAGAAAGGTGCCCCAAACTCTACCAAACTGTTAGCTCTGATACAAAATGTTGAAAATGGAGGCAATTATGTAGCTTTTAAAATTTGTTAAACTATTATACTGTAGATCTAATTAAGTATTCTTTGTTACAATTTCTTTGTATATGATTATTTGTTTATATTCATTTTACCATTTGTAGAAGTAGATATAAGATTGTAGAAGAATAAGACCAGACGATAGAAGTGACACAACATATACCATGGAGAAACCCTTTCAGGAGAAAAATCCACCACCAGAATCAATAGTGCTTGTAATATTTAAACTTAGAATAAGATAACAATAATTATTTATCAATCCTTTCTTGAGATGCTGTTTTTTGCTTCAACAATTATTCTTCACAACCTGCACTAAAATATGATAAAAGTCTCTTCAACTTGCTACAATTTATTGGCAATAATGAGCCTGGTAAACTCCAAAGAGTTTACAATTACAAAGAACAAATCTTATCTCACAAAACCTACGCCTATTATTTGCAAGAAGAGTTCTTGCATGAAAAAAAATGTCAAACCAAGTCCATCAATTTGGGCGTCCCAAACTAAAGTCATAACTCAACATTGATTCTAGAGACATCTTGTAAGCTTCTCCTCAACATTGGCACCCAAGAATGGGCCCACTTAACTCAGCCTTATAAAATATCTTATCATGCAAAAGTGTTAACTCCAAGATGCCAACTTGGGTGCTCAAGGTAGATCCTAAACAATCTTTGTTAATTGAAACATATTTCTCCATCAATTAATGAAAACAAGATGCATGATTGATTATCCACACTTAACTAAATGTATCACCTATTATCTGTCATGCAACTCAAGTCATTTGTCATGAATTCCAAGTCAATTGAAGTCAACTAGCATTCAACTGAAACCAACTACATGCAACTGAAGATAACTGAACCATAACTGAACTAAACTGAACTGAACTAAATTGAATTGAATTAAATTGAACTGAATTGAACTAATATTGAACAGATATTGAACTAAACTGAACTGAGCTGATATTGAACTTAACTTAACTAAACTAAATTGAACTAAACTCCATGCATGTAAGCATCAATCCCTAACTTCTACGATCTTTACATGCATTAATGAAGTGTTTTCTTTTTCTCCAAATAGTTAACTCAAAGTGAGTTCCACCTTCCATGTGGGTACCCCACATGCTCCTATCATTTAGAATTAATTACAAATTTCAATTAACATGTTCATTTCATTTGAATTTAATCTCTTTCTAATCTTAGTGTTGGGGAACACTTTCTAAGGACTTAGGAGATACATGAAATAATGTTTAGGATTGCAATTAAATGGAATCCTATTCCCAAAAACCCTTCCCTAGAATTTAAATACCCACTTGGACATGTTGGTGTCGTTGATTTTGGTCCAGGATGCATGAAACAAAAAATATGCTTCTTTCCAAATTTGCACTACTCTTTATTGACTTTTATTGCAAGTTTGCATTCTAAGTTAATGGTCAAATGGTGTTGATTTTATCAAAATTGAGATAATTTAATGTGGAGTGATGAAATATGGACTTGTGTGTGTAAAAGAAACATTCTTAGGTTCCATGAGAGCCGAGAACCACCCCGTCATAGTTGGGTAGTTTTTTCTCTTGGGGCTTTGAAGAGGCCACATAAGAATAGTGCACTCTGAATTGATCGAGTGATTTGGAGAATGAATAGAGGCCTTACCTAAAATTTACTTGCCCATTTGGACATGTTGGAACAATAAGTTTTGGCTCAAGATGCACAAAAAAACTATGCTTCTTTCCAAATTTATACTGCACTTTGCTGACAGTTTTTACAAGTTTAAATTCTAAGTTGACATAGTCAAATGGTGTTGAGTTGATGAAAATTGAGAGAGATTAATGTGGAGGGATTCCATATGGACTCATACATGTAGAAAAAAAAAATTAGGTGCTATGAGCTCTGAGAACCACTTTGTCATAGTTTGACAACTTTTTGCTCTTAGGGATCTTAAGAGACTATGCCAAAATAATGCACTTTGAATTGATCAGTTGACTTGGAGAACAAACATATCCCTTACCTAGCATTTACCTTCACACTTAGACATGTTGGCACAATTGGTTTTGGTCCAATATGCATGAAAAAAAAAATGTACTTATTGACAAATTTGCACTACTCTCTACTGACAATTTTTACAAGTTTGCATTCTATGTTGGCATGGTCAAATGGTGTTGAGTTGACAAAATTTAAGAGAGGTTAATGTGGAGGGATGCCATATGGACTTGTACATGTAGATGAAACATTCTTGGGTGCCATGATCTTTGTGAACCACTCCGTCATAGTTTGGAAGTTTTTTTCTCTTAGGGCTCTTAAGAGACTATGCCAAAATAGTGCACTCTGAATTGATTGGGTGACTTGGAGAATGAAAAAATTCCTTAATTAGTATTTACCTGCCCACTTGGATATTTTGACACAATTAGTTTTGGTCCAAGACAAATGAAACAAAAATAGGCTTTTTGCCAATTTTGCACTTCTCTCTACTAATAGTTTTTGCAAGTATGTTTTTAAGTTCACATAGTCAAATAGTGTTGAGTTGACCAAAACTAAGAGATGTTATTGTGGAGGGATTCCATTTGATCTATTTGATACCATAAAGATATTTTATGAGTCTAAACATCTTCGTATATTAATTTTGTATGAACAATCCTTCCAAATTATCATATATACCTCTTCTTTCCTATAATTAATGAGGAAATGACTTCTTACTTTCAATTTGACAAATCTTCTTTCCACCCAAACTATGTAGCCATATAAGAGATTATTTTTATAGTCTTTATCTTCCCACTTTAAAAACATTTTCTTCTTGCACTAGACCTCCTCAACATATGTAGCATCATATATATAAAGAAGAATGTGTACCACTCAATCTACACTAAAAAATGAAAACTCTTCTTTCTATGAATAAAAAATCCCATTAGAATTTATAAATAATTCTAGGTTCAATAGCATATTAAATGTATGCAAAGGCTCTTGCATCTCAATCACCTCAAAATATATGTTTTTTATTATCCCTATTAGGTTGGCTTCAATATTCCCCCATGCACCAATGGTTCTTATTGTGGTCCCATCAACTAAAGTAATATTCAACAAAGTACCAAATAATGTTGGTTTACCAAATTCTTCCCATACTCTTTATGGCATAATGATAATATCTATGCATAGATCCACCAATACATTTCAGAACCAATTTTTATGAACATGGAGTTAATCATAATTTGATAAAGAAAATTATATACAACTTTATCGAATTCAAGATCCTAAAATAGTTTAAATAGAAAGGCAAGGGGAACCCTAGGTAATATATACTAATAATGAATATTATATATAAATTTATTGCTAATTTAAACCCAAAATTTGCATTCCATGTCATTTAATTTGCTGCACTAATCAAAAGAAAAAAATAAATTTAAAAAATCCATCATTGCTAAAGGGGAAATTTGAATTTATTGAAAGGATAAAAACCAAAATGAAACTATAGAGAATAAGGAAGTTAACATATCAAATAATCAAAGGATGAAGGATGTTGCAAAGTTATAGAGACTAAGGATAAAGGGATCAAATTTAGTGAAGTTTCACAAGGCAACCAAATTTAACAGTAGTAGACATGTTAATATAAATGTCTGATGATAATATGATGAAAATGATATGTAATTGATAAACTATTAAAGTGCAAGATTGCAAGAAATCAATAGATATAACATGTTATTGATCATAACTCAACCATTATAAATTGATTGTACATTCAAAATTTAATTAAAATATATTGAATATCAATTATATATATAAGTGTAGAGTAATTATGTATGCACATATATAAAAATTTGACATATATACCAACTCAAAACAATATTTACAAAATGTGGCATATGCCATCTCAAGGCCTATATAGAATATATATCTCAAATAGCTATGCCATGTCAATAAAATACTAAACTTGTCTCAGATCATCAAAATGTAGCCTCTTCATGCCACCCGATGGATGAGAATTTGGTTGCACAATAATAATTCTAGCCACAAATTAGATTAATTAGCTCAATGGTAAATAACTTAGACTACTAAATAGAAACTTATCTACTATTTTTATAACTTTCAAAGTAACATCTATCACTATACTAAACTAAAATTTCTCAAAAAATATCAATTATAGTTAAATTCAATTCTTAATTACCTCAAGCCTTTGTTTTTTCTTGACAAACATTCAAAAAATGATGGTTCATTAGTATAATTAGGATTCCTACCATATTGAAATTGTAAAGGATCTACATATGTGGATGGTGTAATACTCTATAACGAGAAAAATAAAATTGAAAAAATTAATACATAATTATTGACAATCAAACATAAAGTAAATACATATCAACATTTATATCTATAAACTTATATATCTACTAGATATAAAAAACCATATATCTGAATTAGTGATGCAAGTTTGATTGTTTGAGAAGAATTCATCATGGATGCAATAACTATAATTTCATGTTTATAAAACATGAAAAAAATGTAGGACTATAATTGTATGTATAAATAACCATAATATATTTGAAATTGACATCTAAATCACTACAATAAGTTCTATAAGTTCTAACTAAACTATTAATTTAATTAAAATTTAGTTCAATTACTTTGATTGTGACTTGTTCTGTAAATGATGGTCTCTTAGGATGATCAAGTGTTTTAGTATATGACATGGTAAAAGGTGTCACATAACTCACATCTAGAGTAGAATATAAAATTTTAAAAGGGTCAAGATATAAATTAACATGTATTTTAAATTAATCACAATTTAAAATATATGCATATAATAAAAAGTTAAACATGTACAAAAAATTATACTGTTTCTAGGAAAAATTCAATGGCTGAAAGAGTACTATGATGGAATTATCTAAGCTCATCCTCGGTCATCAATTGTTCATTCCCACTTAAATATACATTAGTAATACTATTTATTATATTATTTTTAAATGAAATGCACTAATGCAGGAGCATCCAGTGGTGTAGGGAAATTTTGCATCACCCAATTTTTTTTTTTTCCTTAATTTATTTAGTTGTTTTGAGTTCTATTATGGCACTTAAGGAGTGTAAGATAGTTAGGAGTAAAAAATATTTAAAAAGTCACTTAATATTTTTAGTAAGTCAGCCTAAACAAGCTTGTATGGACCTAAAAAATTTACCCCAAGGAACAAAACTGAAAAAAATTCTAGTCACAAAAGAATCACCTCAATACCCTACATGGTTTGGGAGATATTAAATTTTTCATCCAAAGAAATTTCTCTAATATAGCTTCAATTTTAGATATGAAGACTTTAGAGGTCCCGAAATAGCTCAAAAAGTCGACAAACCGACCTATGATGGGTTCATGTGTTGTAGATCCCTTCGAGAGCTTTCCAATTATATGTAATAATAGCAAATCAGAAACCCAAACCAAAAGTTATGGCCCCACAAAGTTGCCCCTCTAAAAAGTGAATTTCATTAAAAATTCTTCCTAGGCCAGAAATCAAATGACGAGACTTTTGGCACCAAAACAAAAGGGAGAGTTGAACACTCTAGAACATTCTAGGGTGGTTATTGGGGTAAAATAAAAAAAGTTAAGTGAGGGGTTGTAGGGGGTGGCTCCATTAGTGCAAAATGTGGCTGGGAATAATATATTTTGTTTTAGAGTTGATTTTGTTGTAATGAATCAAGCCCATGAGGCTGTAGCATGTAAGTTTTGAATTTGTAATTTCATTTTTTAGAAAATAATTGAAAGTGAGTTATTCTTTTGTATCACATCTTCTTTGTTGGTATCTATTGTGTTTATTTGCGTTGGTTTTGGGTGGTGTGTCCCTCATCAAGTGGTATCAGAGTAGGAGTTCCTGAGCCTATAATAGAGCACCGAACATGAGGCAGTTGTAGCAAGACCTATTAGTGTAGGTTGAGTTCAAGATGCCTCCAAGATTTTCCCAACATGGCAAAGGTAGAGGCTAAGGTGGTGGAGGAATATATCCACCTAGAGGTGAAATCAGAGCCCTTAGAAGGCAATTGGAAACCTTGTAGCAAGAGGTTCGAAGAAGAGATGTGCAATGAGAAAGAGATGATAGTGAAGATGAAATAGAAGAGGAAATGGAAGAGGAAGAGTAGGATATGATGGATCTTGGATAAAGAAGCTTGTTGTGAGTGATCTCAAGCATTGGGAAGAGACCTAAAAATGATGCTTCAACTTTCAATGGAAGTATAAATCCTGAAGAATTGATTGATTAGATCAATTACATGAAGGTATTTTTTGAGTTTGAGGAGATGGAATATCTTCATAGAGTGAGGTTTGCAAAGAAAAAATTGAAAGGTCACACCAGTATACGGTGGAAAGAGGTCCAGTTAGAAAGAGGAAGAGAAGGGAAAGATAAAATTTCCAGGTGAGATAGAATGGTGTCAAAATTGAAGAAACAATTTATTCCAGCCGATTACAAATTGTAGCTACTCAAGAAGATGTAGAGCTAGAGGAAAGGAACAAGGATGGTGAAAGAATACACAAAAGAATTTCACAAGGTCCTAATTTAGACAAGAAATTCTAAAGTGAATAAATAGAAAATTTCTTGTTATATTAACGGGTTGAAGCAAAGTATATAGGAAGAATTAGCACTAGTAAGAATGACCACCATTGAGGACGCTTATCAATTTTCTCTAAAGGTTAAAGAATGACTGAACAAGAGGTTCAAGAATAAACAATGAGGTGGGGGATGTGGTGGAAAGACTAGTGGATGGTTTTATGGAGGTCAAAATGAATATCAAAATAAGGATGAAGGATCCAGTAGCAGCTAAAACTAGAAAGGAGATGACACCTACCTTCCTCGTGATTAGAATAATGGAGACCAAAGAGGAAGAGGAAGATCTAGATGAGGACTAGGAAGAGGAGGCTTTTGTGGAACCTTTTTCTAGTGCAAAGGACATAGAGCCTATGAATGTCCTCAACATCAAGGAAGGAAAAATAGAAGACTTGAGGGTAATGCACGAGTTGCACATGTAGATGAAGATGTTGAGTCTTCACATTCTAAGAATGTAGAAAGAGGAGAGGTTCTTATTACTAGAAGAGCTTTGCTGAATGAGAAGGAACCAACTCAAAGGAAGAAATTGTTTCACACCAGATGTAAGTGTGAAGGTAAATTTTTCAATGTTATTATTGATGGAGGTAGTATTGATAACCTTCTTTCAGAGGAAATGGTTAGTAAGTTGTGGTTGGAGAGAAGAAGGCATCCAAACCCATACTTGATTGCTTGGTTGCAGAAGGACCATAAAGCCTTGGTAAATTAACAATGTTTGGTAAAGTTCAAGATTGGGAACTACCATGATGAGGTATTGTGTGATATTATTCCTATGGATGTTTGTCATATGTTGTTAGGAAAACTATGGTAGTTTGATTTCCGGGTAGTACATGATGGACATGCCAATACCTATTCTTTAAAAAAGGATGGGGTTCATCATAAGTTGAAGCCCTTGAAAGAGGTAGAGGAAAAGGCATGCAGTAATGCAAGAAGTTTTTTGGTTGATGGAAGAAAGTTCCTAGAAGGTATGAGGCATGAGAATATGTCTTTTGCATTAATCCCTAGAATTGATAAAGAAGATACTACTGAGGTACTTGTAGAGGTTTTAGATTTGTTGAATGAGTTTCAAGCTATTATTTCTGATAATTTACTTGAAGGTTTGCCTCCAATAAGAAATATTAGTCATCAAATGGACTTGATTCCTGGAGCCAGTTTTCCAAATAAGGTAGCTCATTGTATGACTCCAACAAAGAGTGAAGAGTTAAATAGACAAGTGCAAGAGTTGTTGTAGAAGGGAGTGATCAGAGAGAGTTTGAGTCCATGTGCAATATCTGCAGTAATAGCACCAAAGAAGGATGGGGAGTGGTGGATGTGTACATATTCTAGAGCCATCAACAAGATCATCATCAAGTATAGATTTCCCTTACCGAGAATGGATGACATTATAGATTGTTTGAGTGGAGTCGAGTACTTCATGAAGATAGATTTGAAGAGCGGATATTACCAGATCCAGATTAGAGAAGGAGATGAATGGAAGACAACCTTTAAAACCAAGGAGGGCTTGTATGAGTGGTTAGTCATGCCTTTTGGGCTAACCAATGCACTAGACACATTTATGTGACTTATGAATGAGGTATTGAAATAATTTTTAGGGAATTTTTTATTGTTTATTTGGATGATATTTTTATTTTTAGTGAGAAAATGGAGGAGCACTTGATGCATATCTGAAGAGTTTTTGAGAAGCTAAGGGAGGATTAGTTGTTGATAAATTTGAAGAAATGTATTTTCGTGAAGAAAGAGTTGGTGCATTTGGGATTTGTTGTCTTAATAGAGGGTCTTAAAATGGATCTAGAGAAGGTGAGAACTATCATTGAATGGACAACCTCAAGGAATGTTATAGAGGTAAGATCATTTCATGGTCTAACAAGTTTTTATAGAAAGTATATTAAGAATTTCAGTAGTTTTTGTGCACCTCTAACTGAAGCAATGAGAGGGGATATAAAAGAGTTTAAGTGGACTACAGGAGGAGCCAAACATTTTGATATGTTGAATAAGAAAGTTATAGAGCAACCCTTATTGGCACTTCCATATTTTAGTAAGGTCTTTTAGGTAGATTCTGATGCTAGTGGAACTACCACATGAGCTGTTTTGGGTCTGTTAGCTCTCAAAAATGTAGGCAAAATGCCTCAAGAGGTTGCCAATCTCTTCATACGTTTCAGGGTAATAGACAAGGTCAAAATTTTTAGATCTCCTACTCTTTAGGTGTTGCTAGACCTAGGCAAGTGTACCTATATGAGTGAAGCAAAATTAATGTGCTTATCTCTCTTGAAATGTTTTGCCCACAATGGAAAGTGGGAGTGGACAAATAAAACTAAATTTGGTATATATTGTATAGAAAAATTCAAAGCTAAATCCTAATATGATCAGTTAACAGATGTAAAGAAAATGAATGAATTTAAATGGTGAAATGTAGAGACTAGTGCCTTATTGGGTATGTAGAGTCAAATTAAATAGAAATGGGCAACTTATTTCTGGAGAACACTCAAATTGTTTGGCATATGTTTTGTTTATAACTTGTATAAACATGCAAGACTGTGATTACTAAGCTCTTCTTAATGACCCAAATGAATTTCCCTAATTACTGTGATTAATCAAAAGGATTTAATCTCTCCTTGAAAGAACCAGTAAATTAACCACACAAATACAACAAATGTGCATTGATAAATTGAACATAAACTTGTTAAATCAATTTAAACAACCAAAAAGCATCAATCTTGGAGACAAATTAGTAATACTTTTAATAAGCACGATAGATAATTGACACCAGAAATGAGCCACCACATCAACTGATTTTCATCGAAATCTCCATTTTGAAATCATACATCATAGTCTCTGATCTGAAACTTGTATTCTACTGTATCCATTTCTAATCTATCTACTATATATCTCCTATCTAAATCTGATGTCTTATTTTACAATCACAAATGGATATTTATACATTGGCATTTGAAAAGACACATCACTTTGTAATCACATGTCGGTGGGCAACTGTATTCAAACTTCAATTAACAATCTCTGAGACATTCGCTGAGACATCCCGTAGTCATACCAAAGGCCAATGTCTCGCCGATAGCCATTCATCTATTCATCGCTATGATGTCATGTCGTCTTATCAAAACTTTGAGTCTCTCCGACGAACGCCCTTCATCCAATGTGTTTCACTGTGACCTTCTGATGTCAGGGAGATGTCCCACATACAGTATTATGTCCCACCGAGATGTGTTCTTTAGTGTATTTTCTGGTCGCTGAGACAATTCTGGGTCGGGAAGAGGTTTCATAGAACACCTGCATCTTGCCAAAATACCTTATGACACAATCATGTCACTGAGACATGCTCATTTTCTCACTGATGAAATAATTCGGCATGAAAAAATAGGTCGGCAAGACTATATAACTTCATGTCGAAAACCATTGATTGAATCCCTTCACGCTGTCGGCAAGACTGGAGCCACTCGGTGAGACCTCACACCGATAGAATTTTTTTGTGTTTTATCGGTGAGACCCAATGCATTCGCCAAGACCATACTCCTAAGACATAACTCTTGCCAAAGTAATTTTTCGTTCTGTGCTAGTCGATGAGACAATAGGATCTTGCCAAGACCATACTCCGATGCACATTAGTCATACCGAGATGTATATCTTTATCGCTGGTTGGAAAGACACCACAGATTCGCTAAGACCTCATCCCAAATATCTTTAGTCTGGCCAAGATATATATCCTTATCGCCAGTCAGCAAGACATGCCCCATTCGGTGAGATGTTATTCCAATGCTTTGACTCTCGTCGATATGAATTTTCCTCTATCGCCGAAACAATGTGTATGTCTTGCTGAAAGGTGCATGCATATGATTTATGATCGTTGTGACACCAAAGAAGTATTACCGATAATCTGCAACAAAAGTATATCAACAAAAATGCAATATGGATCGGGGAGACCCTGATAATCTTATGCCGATATGGACCATAATGTGAAATATTCAGACCTAGATGATTTTATGGGACTACATGGCCAAATATGGGGAAATTATGCTCATGGTAGGACTTATTTGGAAAATTTTGAGTATGAACAACATGTAAAATAATTAGAATTTTATAGTTCCAATAGTGGCTCCGTCTGGGGATGAATGGTTTTGAGATCATTGCAAGGATCCAGATCTTTGGGCGAGCAGACCAGACTCAAGGTGATGGATCATGTGAGCATGATGAAATGAATGGAAATGGAAATGAATGTGACCCTATACTACTGTACATGGAAAAAAATTATTTTGAAAGAAGGAGAATCAAGATTGTCCATGTACTGGCAATTCCTGTTCCTTTTATTTCCTAGACTACTGTGCATGGAAGATAGAATTTTGAGAGGATTGTTAAGAGTTGTCCATGCACTGGAAACCCTTAATCCTCTGTATTTTTCAAGAGAAAAAATGCTTTAGAAATTTCCCATGTGGGGATCTTCCATTCTTCCTTCTTTCAACCTAAAGATCCACAGCCCCATTCCATTCCATTCCAGTCCATTTCCATTCTATCTTTCCTTCCATCCAAATCGTCCTTCCATCTTCCATTTCCTTCCATTCCATTCCCATTATTCCATGGGCTCTGGAATATCCGTCTTTCTATAGACTAGCGACAAATTGTAAAGGACATCGACTTGTGTTCCCATACACCAATTCAAATGGGGATTTTCAAAGCGCCTTCTTCTGATGATTCTGTCATTAAATAGCCAATTTCCAATTTCAAATCCAAACTTTCTTGTTCTAACTAGCATCCCTTCTTATAATCTTTGAAGAATCTTATTGCTAGATTTTGCTTGACCATTAGCTTGTGGATGATAAGGGCTGCATAAGAAATGGTAATGCCATCACGTGCTACAAAATCTTTGAATTCATCGGATCTGAAACACATCCCATTGTTAGTGATCGAAATCTTATTGGTGTACCAAATCGTGATGATGTTGTCTATTAGAAAATTTTTAGAACTACGACTTGTAGCCTATTTGGTTGGGATTGCTTCAACCCATTTGAGTGCAAATAATCGGTGGCCACCAGTATCCGCCTATGTCCACCACTCAATTTTTCACATGTATCTCTCAATAGAAATCAATTCCCCATTGATGGAAAGGGGCATCAGCTTGCAAGGGTTGAAGTGGCAAAGTTCCCTGATACTTCAGTTTGCCAGAGAATTTATGGTAGGCCTCACATTTTCTTACATATGTAAAAGAGTCATTAAAACCTTTGGCCAGTAATAACCTACCCTGAGAATTTTATGCGCAGTTGTCTTTGCTGAGTAATGTCCTCCAAAAACCCCTTCATGCATTTCACTTGAGACATGCCTAGCTTGTGATTCATCTAGACATAACAAAAGTATACCATCCCTGTTCTTCCAAAATAGATCTCCATCCATGAAAAAATACTTAGATGCCTGCAACTTCAGAGTTCTTTTCTGGCTATCACTCAATCCCTCTGGACACTTCATGTATCTAAGATAATGCATGATATCTGCATACCATGGAGTATGCTCAATGCCCACAATTGAAGTCCCTTCTTCTACATTGCAAATTTGGTTTGCTTCAATATTCACTTATGCCATCAACTTAGCCAAGCCCCAACCTCTTACTAGTTTAGAAATTTGTATCTCCATGTCAAACTCTTGGATTTTGTTAATCCATTTGCATATTTTTCCTGTTACTTCAGACTGTGTCAGAATATCCTTGACAATTGCATGAGGGACATAAGCAACCACCTTTGCTCCAACAAGATATGGCCTGAAAGCTTTTGCATCTTTCACTAGTACAAATGCCTATTTTTCCATTATATCATACTTTAATTCAGACCCCTGTAATGACTTACTAAAGAAAGACATAGGCTGTTCATGACCATTCTCATTCTTCTATAACATAATAGCAGCAATAGTGTGCATTGAGGTGAATGAAAATATCTAAAAAGGATTTGTAAAATCCGAAGACTTAAGGACAGGAGCTTCCTTGATGGCCCTTTTGATTGATATAAAATCTTCCAAAGCCTCTATAGTCCATTCTATTTCCTTTCCTTTCCTCAACATTTTTGATATAGGTTTAATGATCTTAGCAAAGTTAGAAACAAATATCCTGAAAAAGTTGATATGTCCAAAGAATGATTGTATAGCCTTGACAGTTTTAGGGACATAAATTTTATCAATGGCCTCAACCCTCTCAGGATCTATCTTAATCCCTTCTTTTGAAATAATGTGTCCCAAGAGCTTACCTTATGTGATTGTAAAATGACATTTCTTAGGATTCAAACTAATACCATATTCTAAGGCTTTAATGAATACCTTCTCTAGATGTTGTACATGATCTTCTACCTTCTTTGAGTAAGCAGTGAGGTCATCCTGATACACCACCATGATAACATTGATCAAATTTGCAAATGCCACATCCATAGCTCTTTGGAAGGTCGCTTCTGCATTTGTAAGACCAAATGGCATTCTCATGTATACATATGTCCCCCAAGGAGTTGTAAAAGACGTCTTGTATTGCTCAGATTCTTTGACCTTGACCTGGTTATACCTTGAGAACCCATCCATCATAGAAAATAGTTCACACCCTGTCACCTTATGCAATATAGCCTCCATATTGGGTAGAGGATAATTATCTTTGAGGGATGCCATGTTTAGATTTCTGAAATCTACACATAGCCTGATATCTCCATTTTTCTTCCTTACAGGAACCAAATTTGAGACCCACGTTGAGTGCCTGATTGGTTTAATGATTCCCCCATCTCTGAGCTTTGCCAATTCTTCTTGCATTTTAGGCTCCAATGTTGGATTTATGGGTCTTTGCTTTTGTCTAAATGGCTTCGCATCTGGCTTCAATGGTATTTCATGTTGAAACAAATCCTCCCTATATGCTTTTAGATCTTCATAAGACCAAGCAAACACATGTTTATATTTTCTCAGCAACTCTATCATCATTCTTCTAATTGTAGGGCTTATTTTCTTCCCTATGTATACCTTTCTTGGTGTCATCTCAGTCCCGAAGTTAATTTATTCAATATCTTCCCTTTTGACTAGTGTTTACTTCATGAGGGACCGATCATTTCCATCATACACCCTCTCCAATGCCACTAAGCCTTTAGGAAGCATATTTTTTTTGAGCTGTAAGATCTCCTTCCCAAATATTGTTTGCTTCCCATCCACTTCTTCGACAAAGGCATTGAATTCAATCTCTTGGGCTTCATATTGATCTATACAATGGAGGAATTTCAAAAGGTTAGTATCATCATTAAAGACCTACCAACTATATATGTTATCAAGCATAACAGGCCTTGTTTTGAACTCAATTTGTGAGACGCCAGCCAATGCAATGTCATCTCTTTTTAGTGCCACATTTGCTAAAAAATATGCCATTATGTTTTTTGACCTATCAATCCACTCAATTGAGAAGGCATCAAACAACTCAATTGTGTCCCATACAAAATTCCTATATTGTTTCAATATTTTATGTTTTACTCCATACTTGGACTTAACTTGTGAAACAACCAACTCAGAATCCCCTAAGACAACCAGCAACTTGATTTTATGTTTCACAACTATGTTCAAACCTGTCAATAAAGCTTCATATTCCACCACATTGTTTGTACATTCAAATGTTAATAGGAATGAATACTTAAATGTAATACCTTCAGGTGAAACAAACACAATCCCATCTCCATTACCTTCTTGGCTGCATGCTCCATCAAAATACATTTTCCACACCTCATTGCAGTTTTGTGCCACATGCTTCTCAATTGGATCACTATTGGTTAATTCCGGTTGGGCTGATTCTATCTTAAAACTTCCATGATCAACATCACAAATTTTTTTTATTTGATCTTGTGGTACACAGTCAACAACCTGGTTCATCCTTGGCTCCCTGTATAACTTCACTTCCTGACCATTTACCAGAATTGTTGCATAAGAGAGATCAAACTGAACATTCCCACCAACTGTTGCCATCCACTGTCTTGATAGAAGCATCCCAAACTGAGGAGGGGTGTCAATTACTATTATATCAATGTTATAGGCCACCTGAGGATAAGCAGCTAGCTTGACTTCAACATCTTTCATTATACCCACCACAGGAACATGTCGGTTATCCATTGCATAGCACTTGCCTCCATTTGTGTCCACCCATATGCCAAGCTGCTTCATAACTCCTACTGGCATAATATTTATGGCAGCCCCAGAGTCTATCATGCAATTCCTCAACAATTTTTTATTTATGAGTAATGTAGTGAAAAAAGGATCAATCTATGGGGGACTTAATAATGCATTACTAAGGCACACTTCTCGGATATTCACCTTCTCTTGCTTATTTTTAGTGGCCATCTTACTTTTTGAATTCATATGTCTTTCCTTCCCATTTTTTATTAATTGGACAACACTGTCTCTGTACTCCTTAATTTTCATCATCTCGAGTAGTGGGACATACATTTTTACCTGAGATAAAGCCTGAGTGAAGTCAAAAGAAGAACCCTCCACTTTAACCATTTTCTTTTGCTCTGACGTTTCTCCTTTGTTTTCTTCCTTTTTTCCTTTACTTGGCTGATCAGGCTTTTGCATTTCTTTGTGTAATTCCTTCATTTCCTCCTTTTGGACAGGCTTGTGTTCACTTTTATCATGTTTATTTTCATCCTTTTTCACAGTTCCTTATGTTTCCTTTTTCTCTTTCATAAAGATTCCCCTGGGGACACCTTCCTTTTCATTCACTGTCCTTTAGTAAGTTTCCTCATACTGCATTGAGTAGGTACTTCAATAGAATGTTGCTCTGTATAATCTTCTTCAGAGTCAGAAAGGATCTGCTACTTAGCCATGTGGACATTGTATTTTTGATTTGAAATGTCATACTCATAACCATCATCCTCTGAAGATGAGTACCTCTTTTCCACATGGTGAAAAGTGTTTGAAACCAAATACACTGTGTGATCTTCTCCACTGTTTCCCATCAACATTCCTTCTTCTTGCATTCTTTGGGCTACAACACAATAATCTAGGGAATGTGGCTTATCACAAACTTCACAAAAATAATTTTTATTCACCATATAGGTTCCCTTCTTCCTCAGTGGATTAGGAGTTTCTTTGTTTCTAGGCCTATCTATTATAGGTTTTCCATCTTTCTAGTTTTTGTAATAAGGCATGTCATGTAACCTTGACCTTTCATACCTGTATGTGTTCTCCTGTTTGTATTGATAATTATTGGTTTGTTGGGAAGCCCTATGATTATCTCTTTTATCAATTATACCAGCAGCCCTCCTATTGTTTTCAATTGTTAATGTTGTCTTCTGAGCTTCAACCAAGTCTCTTGGGAACCTATTTCTTAGTTCATACCCTATTTTTGGATCAAACGCATTCAAAAAAAAACTCAATGCCACAAAGTCTGGCAATTTTGATCCAAGAGGTATTTTATTTTGCAGTTTATTGAATCTTCAGTTGAAATCATAAATTGAGTCATTCTAATTTTTCTAAATTCGCATCAATTCATGAAGGGCAACATCAGGTGCACTCTGATTCCCATATTGCGCGAGGAATCAGTCCTGAAATATTTGGAGAGAATCAATAGAGGCTATCATTAGGCTGTTGAACCAATCTTTGGCTTCTTCAGTAAGCAACATCATGAATAACCTCATATGTAAATCTTCATAAGGTACATCCAAATCTTGAATGAAGGCATTGAAACTCCTTAAATGGTCTTCAACAAAAATTGCACTACTCCTTGTGAATTTAGGCACTAGACCTCTCCAAATGCCATCCATGGGGTAGGGGTATAATTGAAATCCTGCCAAATCAAATTGTCTGATCATGGTGGTATATTGATGAGGAGGGTTAGGTGGGTACTGATACATTGGGTTATTATATTGTGTATTATGATGTGGCATATAATGCTGACCATGAGGTGGCTGAACATTTGTATATTGTGTGGGAATATGGGGTGGATGATTTGGCTGTCTATATTGATTCCCTACTTGATGGTGAGGGACCCTTGGTGGCTCAGAAGGCCCTGCACCATGATTACCCTATTTATGAGGTGGTACATACTTTGGGGGGCAACCAACTGTATGAGTAATGTTTTGAGCTTTCTGCAATTTGAATCCTCTCATTGCTTGTATCATCTGGGCCTTCTCCTATTCTTCTCTCTCCTTTCTTTGAGATTCAAACTATGCTTTTACTTCTTCATAAGTTAAAGATTCATAATCTTCTTGAGGAGTTTCTTGATCCATGGGTCCATTCTGATTACCTTCCATTTTTTGATCATATTTATGCTAAATTCTGATTCGTTCAGCCTCGAGTTCAGCTCTAAACTCAGCCTATTTCTGAGGATCGTAAAAAGGATTTCTTTGGTCTTCAGGGGTACAAGGCTCTGCACTTGAATTATCTCTCCATGTATCATAGCAATCATATTTTTCACCATGTGGTATTGATGATTTGTCTTTGTTCGTTATGCACATGTCCTCACTTATCCTTTTACCCTTATCAACCTTGTCATCTTTGTGTGTCCACTTACTGCTGCCAGCAGGAGCTCTAGTATGACCTCCCCTATATTGAGATCTTCTTCCATTCATGTTTGAACAAATGCAATGCTTTTGTCAGAGTCACCACTCACTTTCTTTAAAGTGAGAAAGTATTTGATATTTCTTATTCCTAGTGGAGTCTGTACAAAGTTCCTGACTCTATGATTAAGGCCTTGATTCTAAATTTAATTCCCAACAGAGTGGCCAATTTGTTAGCTCTCAAAAACGCAGGTGAAATGCCTCAAGAGGTTGCCAATATTTTGGTATGTTTTAGGGTAATAGAAAAGTTCAAAAGTTTTAGACCTCCTACTCTTCAGGTGCTGCTAGACCTAGGCGGGTGTACCTATATGAGTGAAGCAAACTTAATGTGCTTATCTCTCTTGAAATTTTTTTCCCACAATGGCAAGTGGGAGTGGACAAATAAAACTAAATTTGGTATATATTGTATAGAAAAATTCAAAGCTAAATCCTAATATGCTCAGTTAATAGATGTAAAGAAAATGAATGAATCTAAATGGTGAAATGTAGAGACTAGTGCCTTATTGGGTATGCGGAGTCAAATGAAATAGAAATGGGAAACTTATTTATGGAGAACACTCAAATTGTTTGGCATATTTTTTGTTTATAACTTGTATAAACATGCAAGATTGTGATTACTAAGCTCTTCTTAATGATCTAGATGAATTTCCCTGATTACTGTGATTAATCAAAAGGATTTAATCTCTACTTGAAAGAACCAATAAATTAACCACACAAATACAACAAATGTGCACTGATAAATTGAACATAAACTTGTGATATCAATTTAAACAACTATAAAGCATTAATCTTGGAGATAACTTAGTAATAATTTTAATAAGCATGACAGACAATTGACACCAGAAATGAGCCACCACATCAATTGATTTTCATTGAAATCTCCATTTTGAAATCATACATCATAGTCTCTGATCTGAAACTTTTATTCTACTGTATCCATTTCTAATCTATCTACTGTATATCTCTTATCTAAATCTGATGTCTTATTTTACAATCACAAATGGATATTTATACATTGGAATTTGAAAAGACACATCGCTTTGTAATCACATGTCAGTGGGCAACTGTATTCGAACTTCAATTAACAATCTCTGAGACATTCACCGAGACATCCTGTAGTCATACCGAAGGCCAATGTCTCATCGATAGCCATTCATCTGTTCATTGCTATGATGTCATGTCGTCTTATCGACACTTTGAGTCTCACTGATGAACATCCTTCATCCAATGTGTTTCGTTGTGACCTTTCGATGTCGAGGAGATGTCCCATAGACAGTATTATGTCCCGCCAAGATGTGTTCTTTAGTGTATTTTCTGGTCGCTGAGACAATTCTAGGTCGGGAAGAGGTTTCATAAAACACCCGTGTCTTGCCGAAATACCTTATGACACAAACATGTCGCTGAGACATGCTCATTTTCTCACCGATGAAACAATTCAGCATGACAAAATAGGTCAACAAGACTATATAACTTCACACCGAAAACCATTGATTGAATCCCTTCGCACTGTCAGAAAGACTAGAGCCACTTGGTGAGACCTCACACCGATAGAATCTTTTTGTGTTTTATCAGCGTGACCCAATGCATTCGCCAAGACCATACTCTGAAGACATAACTCTTGCCGAAGTAATTGTTCATTCCACACTAGTCGGTGAGACAATAGGATCTTGCCAAGACCATACTTTGATGCACATTAGTCATACTGAGATGTATATCTTTATCGCCCGTCGGCAAGAAACCACAAATTTGCTAAGACCTCATCCTGAATATCTTTAGTTTGGCCGAAATATATATCCTTATCACCGGTCGGCAAGACACGCCCCATTCGGTGAGACGTTATTCCAATGCTTTGACTCTTGTCAATATGAATTTTCCCCTATCGCCGAAACAGTGTGTATGTCCTGCCGAAAGGTGCATGCATATGATTTCTGATCACTGTGACACCAAAGAAGTCTTGCCGATATCTGCAACAAAAGTATATCAATAAAAAAATGCAATATGGACCGGGAGACCCTAATAATCTTATGCTGATATGGACCATAATGTGAAATATTCAGACCTAGATGATTTTATGGGACTACATGGCCAAATATGGGGAAATTATGCTCATGGTAGGACTTATTTGGAAAATTATGAGTATGAAAAACATGTAAAATCATCAGAATTTTATAGTTCCAATAGAGTCAAGAAGGTAGGCTTGTTGCCTATTTTAGTGAGAAGTTAAATGATGCTAAGAAGAAATATTCTATCTATGATCAGGAGTTTTATGCTATGGTTCAAGATCTGAAGAAATGGAGACACTATTTGTTACCAAAAGAATTTATTTTATATACTAATCTCTAGGATTTACAGTATCTCAATAGTAGAGGAAAGTTAAATCAAAGGCACTTAAAATGGGTTGTGTTTTTGCATAGTTATAATTTTGTTTTGAAGCATAGGAGTGGAAGGTCAAATAGAGTTGTAGATTCCTTAAGTAGAAGGTAAAATTTATTGATAGAGATGAATATAGAGATTGTTGGGTTCAATGAGCTCAAAAGTTTGTATCCTGAAGATCCAAACTTTGCAGAAGCTTGGAAGGCTTGTTTGGCACCAGTTAATTTGGATAGGACAAGATGGTTGGATTTCTTAATCCAAGATGGGATGTTGTTTAGAGGAAGCCAATTTTTCATTCCAAAGAGTTCTATGAGAGAGAATATAATCAAGGAGAAGCATAGTGGCGGATTGGATGGACATTTCAGAAGAGGTAAGACCATTGCTCTTGTCAGTGAGAATTATTATTGGTCACAGTTACAACAAGATGCGAAGAAGTTTCTACAAAGTTGCAAAGTATGTAAGATGGTGAAAGGAACTGTAGACATTGAAAAATGTCCTAATTGATGTCATACACATAAATCAAATTTACTAACATCATTTCCTCTTTAACCCATCCTCTTTTTGCTTAATTAATTTAATTAGCCTAGCTAATTAATTAATTGCATCATTTTCATCCATTGGCCTAATTAATTTAAATCAGGTTAATTCATCTCTTTTCGTACTAACACTTCATCTAATTAAATTAAATAAATAAAAATATAATTTAATTTAATCTACCCTAAGTTATTTAATTAAATATCATTTCATCCCCCTCCCTTATTTATTAAATCATCTAATTTAATAAATATCTCTTAATTCTTCTAATTCCCTAATTGCATAGATTAAACCTTATTTAATTAGCAATTAAATTAATTTTCTTCTAAGCAAAGGGAATATTCCCATGGAATATTCCTTATCCTCCTTTTTGCATAATTAAAACTTTGTTTTAATTTGTAAATTACCTTTTTCCTCACCCAAAGGAGTATTCTAAGGAATATTCTCTCTCCTCCAATCAACTCACTTGGCTTCTTGAACAAGCTAAACCTCCAACCTTTTTAGCAAGTTACCTTTGACCTGTGTGAGAAGGTCAAAATTGTGTTTGTTTGAGGCAAGTGTGAGCCCTTGATTAAATTTCATCTTGCATTTTCATCCGTTGATGAGAATCCATAATTCATGCCTCTCATCCCCTTCATCTTGAGCTGTTGATTAAGCTTTTTGATCTCAACCATTCATTCCTCATTTTCTCTCCTATAAATAGGTCACTATTTGGAGACAAATGGATGATCTTTCAATTGCAAACTTATGTTGTTGAATTCACTGACATACACACTCATCTTTTACTCACTTGTTAGCTTATTTTAGTTCATTTTCATTGCATAATAGCTTAGAGCATCCATTAATGGATTCCATGCATCCATCTTAGTTTGTAAATGAATTAGGGTTTTCATCTTTTAGCATAATTTTAGCTTAGATTAGCTTAGAAATAACATAATTAGATCATTTGTAGCATAAAATCATGGTAACTTAGCTTGCATCATGTTCATTTTTAGCATAATCTAGGTTTTCACACCAATTACTATGGTTTCATTGATTCTCTTCCATAGAATTGACTGAAACAGGCTCACTAATTACAGGATTGGGAAAGGGTCATCGTTCCACATCAACATGACACTAATTCCACAACAAGATAAGTTTTAGATGGATTAGAATAGATGTTTTGAAAGCTTTCATGATTTAGTATGTTAGGTTTTGATAAAATGTTTAGTTTCATTTTTTTTTATTAATCTTGTTGAGATTCGAGTATTGGTGGCTCCATTATGCTTTGATTTTTCATGGATCAAGTGTAATTCGACTAATACTAGTATTTTTGCATCACATTTTGGTGCTAGAAGGAGGGAAAACTGATCATCTAACTATTTTTTAGCTCAAATTTCATGTTCGTACTGTTTTGCAGGTTGTAGTGATGCTTAAATAACACAGAGAGACGTTATTTCAATAGCATCGCCATATAACAACGCCCAGTCAATTTGAAGCAACAATGCATATTTAATCTACTGACGCCGATTTAAATGTAGTGACACGTATTTAATTTGAAGATATCTAGAAATACAAATGGTGATGCTCAAACTCACCAAACCAACGCTTTTAAATTCCAAACAACAATGCCATCATTAGAAGCGATGCCCATCAAAATAGTGACACAATCATGCTCACTAGTCTTGATGTAGAGTGACACCCATTTTCACTAGAGTGATGCCCAAATCTCAAACTATGACGCTATCGTGTTCAATGACGCCCATCTAGGGTAAGAAATTTTATGTTTGTTTTTTTGACATTTGACTTAATTTCTATAGCTTATCTGATCACTGATGCATGCCTGACTATGTTTTGGTTGTTAGACTAACAAGGTTTTGTAGGTTTTTAGGACATGGAGAGAAAGTGAAAGAAATTCTCTTCTCTCTTAGATTCTATGATTGTAACAAGCGTTTGACACTTTGGGGAAATTATAACCCATTTTCATGCTTTCTACTTTCTACTTTAGGAAACACACTAGAGTTTAATTTGGTTTAAGATGAATGCTTAAAGCTAGATAAAATTGAACCCTCACATCACATCTTTCAATTGGGCTTAAAATTGAACAAGGAAAACTTCATCTTTCAATTGGTGCTTAAAATGAATTCATCATTGCTTTGAAAGGTTGAAATTGACAATTGTTTGCTATGTTTTATGATTTTCAACATTGTTGGTGAATGTGTATGCAATTCTCTTGCACCATTTGGGATCTTGAGAAACAAAAACATTCTCTAATGCTTTGCAAAATCACCCACATCTTTCAATTGGGTTTAAAATTGAACAACCATGCTAGTGTGAGAAAAGTACATTGTGTTTGCTCCCTCCTTGCACTTTATGTGAATGGGGCGGTCAGACTACATGTGTACTCTCTCACTTTTGTTGTCTTTAGAGGGGCCTGCCTAAGACTAATTCAAATGCAAATCCAACCATTTTTTCACTCAGGCTGGTATATAAATGGATAATACTAAACTGTCATGTCCTCATGGTATGTAGGCCTTAGTCATATAGTGTCTTTCAGATTAGGGTACTACCATAAAAATTATAAGAGCCCCTAGTAGGATTGATCAAAGCCTTTAGTGGCTTGCTGGATGCTTGCAAGGTTCCATGTCCCCAATTACTCTTACTATAACCCATTTGTTTAGCATGACAAAATACTAAAAATATTTGATGGTGCAAGAACGGTCATTTTGAAGCTGCCCCACATCTGTACTATTCAATTGTAGAAACAAAACAATTCCTTTTAATCTCCAAATTTTAGGGATTTTGAGATTTTGTGGTCCCGAGAAGTGTGTGTTGTGGAGGGGAGCCAGTGTCGCCAAATCTCTAATTGTTCACATTGTCTAGTATTTGGAGAGATCCTAGTGGGGACTCAACAAATATAGCCATTTCTATCCTGTGGTTGCAGATGATTGTGAGTCAGTTTAACACTTTGCTTGGTTTCAAAATGATCCAAAAACAAGAATTCACTATCCAAATTTCAAACACTTTGGCTCAAATATGGACTTCTTGAGTTAGCCTTGATATTACTGCTTGTCCTAAGGATTTATCCTTAGTGATTTCTAAATATCTTGACATTAATCTCAAACCCATATTTCTTCTAAAGACAACATAGGAAATTATGGCTTTAGTCTCATGATTTTCATGAAATGGACATTGTGAAAGTAATGATTTTTTTGACATAAACCTCTAGTTTGGAAACATAATCAAAGACAAGTGTTTATGGTAAAATAAATTCACTAAAGTAAAGATAAATTGAAAAATTTACCCCACATGACTATTTGGAGATCGATTGCTCTTGTTGAACAACCTAATCTTCCAGGTGCTATAATTCAGCCAAATTTTGAACTCATAAATGGTGAACAAAAAAAATCTCATTAGCAGTTTGATAAACTTCACTTTGGAAAACAAGGAAACAAACACACAGTGGAGAAACACAATAACCATTCTAGAGGAAGAAGAGGAACACATCAATATTGAGGCTAAAAGGCCCCTATTACCACCACTTGCATGACAATAAATATCTTCCTTTCTTCCATAAACTTAAATTGTTTTCAACTGATCTCACGAAAAATCAGGATTCCTAAGCCAAAGTCTATAGGTCCTCATTTTAGAATTAGGCATCTCACTCCAAAAGCCCTTAAGAAACACCTTCGAGTAGTTCACAAAAATAGAAACAAATTAGTAGAAAACTTTTATAGACACACTTGAAGGTATAGTCTAGAATTGTATGCATTCTTTTGGGGTCAAAATCCTAGTATTTTTCATGATACTCAACTCCTCTAAATGATTCATCAAATAGTCAAAATCCATAAGGGAAAATCTCCAACACTCCATTTCAGACATAGGAATCATAGAACAAGGTATAGTCAAAAGTGGGCTTCAATATTTTACTGCAACCATTACACTTTGCTGAGAAACTTTTATTCCTGAGCTAGGAGAGCCTGAACAGGTTTGAACATTCCCATATGTCCTCTCATTTTCTAGAACTTGAACATTTTAGAGGTCTAGCATCATTCTCACTATCTTGATCTTTTTGAAACAAAGGTTCACTTTACTAGATGATCTCACACAAAGTAAGGATCCCTAAATGAGGTTCAACTGGTCGTCACTTTAAACTTAGACATTGTAGTGCAAAAGCAATCAACAACCGCATTGAGGCACTCTATGAAAATAGAAACAAGTTGTTGATAAAATTTTATGAATGCACACTGAGAAAATATCCTGACATATACATGTTCTTTATGAGCCAGAACCCTCACCTTTTTGAAGATCAATAAATTTTCTAAATCATTGAGTGATTAGGATTTGAACATTTTAGAGGTATAGCATCATTCTCACTACCTTGGTCTTGTCAAAAGAAAAAGTTAACTTTAGGTCAACATTGGGTCAAACATTTCACTCACCCCTTCATCAAATTTCATCCTTCACCTCATCTATCTTTACAAAATTTCAAATACACCAACACTTTGGGACTTAAACATCAAACGAACTGCTACCTTAGCTACTTTGTATGTGAAATGTATCCTTTTACATGCACTTAGTTGAGATAGTTATCATCTTTGAACTAGCTTATCTTGAAGGTCACAAGTCTACCATAAATATTTCTAAGTTCAATAGCATCCTTTATCCCAACATCAAAACATCAAACTCAAGTCAAAAGTATTGTCCCAAAATGCTTGCGAAGATCACTTCCCGTATCACCCATATTTTCATCCCACATTATCAACATTGCTCCCAAAAGACTTAGAGTGTCCCTTTTACCTAGGTTTGAGTCAACTATAGAGTTCAAACATTACAAAACTCAACACAACTCTCCCATAGCTGACACAAAATTTATGGTAAAGACAAGACCACAACACAAGAGAATCATGGAAAAAGACAAAGTTACATTTACCTCAAGTGATCCAAATCCTTTATAATTTGATCCTAGAAGTCATGTTACACCATTACAATAATCATCGTCTCCTTCATGACCATATGAAATCAAATACATCATGAACAACCCATTTTAGCTCACTAGAGAAGAAATTTTGGAACACCAATCATTTGAAAGTGTAGCTCCTATGTACCCAACATTTGTAGCTTAGAGTTTAACACAAGATTTCATAACTTCATCATAGGGGCTAAGTCAAACTTACATACCTACTCTTGCAACCAGCCTTGCTAAATATTTTGGTCACACCACACCATTTGAAAGTAATACACTTGTGGGTACTCTTGAAACTAATCCTCCACCTCTCACCATCATTTGGACACCTATCTTTGGTGCTCCTCCTATTCCCAAAGATCAAAAAAAGATACACACTCTGCTTGAAATTCATTATTCCACCACCACTTTGACATTTCAAGGACAAACTTCTTCATCCACATCTATGAGTACCACACGTATGCCTACCATCACACATAGTGATATAGACCAAAAATATCAAAACATCACACAAGAGAATGTCAATACCATATCACATAATCAACCCTCAACAAAAATAGGGACATCCTTATCCAACCCTCTGGTGGGTTCATCCATTCCATCTACCATTACCACATCATCCACTATCAATCCACCTCAAAACAATCCCTTGGTTACAAGTTCTATCAATCTTGTGAGTACCTTTATCATGAATCCTCTGTTTACATCATTTGCATAAGGAAATCCTCAAAACATATGACAAGGGAATATTTTCAATCAATGTCCACTCAAGGTCCTAGTGTGTTATTTCCATTGTAAAACTTAACATCATCTTTTTCCATAGTTCCCTTTTCTATGCCAAATCAATCAGGACCTCAAACATACATTCCTCCACCTCATTCTACCATATTGCAAGAAATGTTAATCCAAGGGAATCCTCCACCTTTCATCAACAATCCGCTACCCACTTAGAACATCAATATCCATAATCCTTCACAATTGTCTCAACAACCACCCGATCCCACCTTGCAAGCACATGCCTTAGCTCTACAACAAGAAAAAAAAACTTATCAATAGGCTATACAACAATAGCAACAACAACAAGTGCAACAAGTAGGCTTAGCAGCTCAACAAGCAACCCTAGCACAACAACAACATCAAGCTCAACAAGTATCCTTAGCACAACAACAACAACAAGCCCAACAAGCAACCTAAGGAGCACAACAAGCTACACAACAACAACAAGCACAACAAGTAGCTTTATTATCACAACAACAGCATCAGGCCCATCAACAAGCCCTAGTGGCACAACAACAATAGCAAGCTCAACAACAAGCCTTACTAGCTCATAAATATTCCCAACAATAGCAACAAGGTTCCTATTATCCTCATATGAACATCTTCAATCCAAACACATTAGGAACATATTCATCACTTTCACAAAATCTCACACCTTCATACACCCCATATAACTCATCTCTTATCCCACCATATGTTCCTCCATCCAATCCATAAGATGATCTAGCATCACAATTTAAATTAATCTCATAAGAAATGGAAGACCCTCACATGGGAAAGACAAAGAAACCTCATACACAGAACTTGTGTCCTTACCCATTTGATTGAAACATAGCAATGATACCATTCCCTCCTAGTTTTGAAATACCCAAGTTTGAAAAATACAAAGGGAGAGGAAAACTTGTTGACCATATAAAAGAATTTAATGTCATGTGCATGGAAGTGGCTTACAATGATTCATATATAATGTGCCTCTTCCCTCGAAGTTTAACATGTATTGCTATGGATTAGTTTTCTCATTTTCCTCCTGGTATAAATTTTTTTCAAGAAACCACTGAAAAATTCATCAATCACTTCTCCTTCAATCTTGACATGGACATTAGTCTAGAAGAGTTGTACACTCTTAAACAAAATCTAGGAGAAAAGTTCACTAATTTCTTACAATGATGGAGAAAAAGGGCTAGTAAAAGCAAGTGGCCTCTTCCTAATGAGCAATTAGGAATCATTATAACCAACCTTGATCCAAATCTATCATTCCAATTGAAAATACAATGCATCACATCATATGATGAAATTGTTTCAAGAGCCCTTAACATTGAGAGAGACCTAATATCACAAGGAAATACTTATGCTTACAAAGACAACCATCCTTCAAACAGTTCGAATGAGAAACCTCGTGTATGGGCTAAGAACAAAAACATAACAAACAAAGGTGTGTTAGATGCTAAGGTCATGCTAAGTGCTCCTAGACCCAATAACCATGAAGTTGCTAACATCCAACCAACTGTACAAAAAATGGTACCACCTCAGAACAATTAGATCATTAAAACCAACATGCAATAGAGGTAAATCAGTAATAGGAACAACTATCCCAAATGCAAGTACACATAGTTATTGAAACCCATCAAGGTGATCATGAAGAAACTGGTAGAGTCAAATATGATAGCACTTCCTAACTTTGAAAACTAACAAGAACCACAAGAAAAGACATGCTGGTACAATGAGTGTGATCTCTGTGACTTTCATAAAATCAAAGGACATAAAACTCAAGAATATCATCCAAGATCTCATAGAGAATGAAACCATATCTATTGAGGTACTAGCTAGGAACTAGGATCTCAAGATGTACAAGACCCCTTTGCTTGATCATAACAAAGCAAACAACAATGGAAAAGCTAAGGATTACACCAATGTTCAACATACTTATTCCAATGTAGTTGCCTCCTATGATAGCATTATCACTGTTGTCACCATCAAAGTTTCTAGTATGAAATGTGGAGTCACGACACGATGTGGAAAAATAACCATTCAAGGATCTATTCAAGCTCAATCTAGGACACAACCTACTTTTCCTACATCTAATATTAGCAAGTACAATATTCTAGATTAGATTAAACAAACCCCAACTCAGATATCAATCTTAGAACTCTTAAGGTTATCTCCTGCACATAGGGATATACTGGAAAAAGTCTTGTCTGAGTCATTTGTTCCTGAGAACATTGATACCGATTAGTTTCAAGCTATGGTAAGGCATATTGCCAACCATCTTCTCACCTTCTTTGAGCAATATTTACCGTCACAACCATCTCATAATCGTGCTTTACACCTTGAGGTTGTCATTCATAAAAACAAGGTCAAAAGAGTCTTGGTAGATGGAGGTGCTAGTCTAAACATTTGTACCATGTAGTTGATCAAGAATCTAGGTTATTCAAAAGAAACTATTAAGAAGACAAAGAGTACTACCATCAAAGTATATGACGACCAAGAATGGGTATCACAAGGAATCATTGCACTTCCAATCCAAGTGGGACCTCTTATTATAGAAACAACTTGCCAAGTACTTGATCTTGATCTTCCCTATAACATATTACTTGGCCAACCTTGGATCCATGCTTTGAAAGATATAGTCTCAACCTATCATCAGTTTGTGAAGTTTCCTTTTAAAGGAAGATAAATCACTATCGATGGAGATCCTGAGCCTTTCTACTACTACAAAATTTTTGAGGCCAAGTTTTATAAGATCCCACAAATACCCAAAAATGATGGACCTACACCATCAAGCTTATTTATTGACTCATCATCCCTAGCCTCTACCTCAGCATAAAAAATACCCATTGTGAAAAGCATACTTGACATCAAAGCAGTGATCCAAGATGATGGTTGTGGAAGCTAAAAACTATTAAAAGACACCTTTTTCTTAGGAGAGTTACCTATTTCTCCTCAACCTCACAGGAAACCAACATCTGGCACCAAAGAACCAAAAACACTCAAGATGGCAGCCACTACCTTCACCAAGTGGGGAGACTTGAATCAAGAAGATGTCAATGAACAAGATATCTCAAAACTCCTCTATCAAGATGAATGACCTATTCCTATTCTTCCCATAGAAGATGGCAACAAAGGTCTATAGCTAATGCAGAGTATGGGGTATAACAAGAATGAGAAGCTAGGATAGAATGGCAATGGTTTACTAGAACCCATCATTCCTGAGAAATGACTAAAAAATCTTGACTTAGGTTGTACTACTACTATGGTCACACTTATTGGAAAAGGTATTGCTGCTAAATGAGTTGAGGCTTCCTCTTGGTCACCTACATCATGTGATACAACCTTAGATGACTTTCCCCTTGATGTTGCTAACCCATTTGAGAACAAGACCCTCTTCATGATATCCATAACATCCTTTGTCTCAAAATACCAACCAACTAAAATATGCCTAGTATACCCTCAACTCATTGACATGAAACAACAAGGACCACTGATTCTAGATATATTCGAAAACAATGAAGTGATCTTAGAATTTATGGGAATCTAAGACAACTTATCATGGGTATATCACAAAGAAGGATTTGGCATAGAGCTCAATACAGGGGCATACTATGGGGAGATGATTGAATCCTCCATTTGCAAAATAAATGAAATACAACTAACATGCAGATCCTTGAGTGAAAGCCACTTAGTGGGACTCTCTGGTATTGAAATAGTAAAAAAAAAGGATGCATCCAATGATGAAAAGCTCTTTGAGGTGCACAAGAATGAAGGATTCAATCTCCTCCTTAGTGCAATGCATCCAAAATAGTCAGCAATACTAGCAGAAAATGCTACTCCAGTCAATGTGGGAATAAAAGAAGCACCTAAGATCGCTTTTTATGTTGAGTCTTTGTTGGACGAAGAATAAAAGAACCTAGCAAAATTCCTTAAAGAGAGAAGAGCTAACTTTGCATGGTCATATATAGATATGCTAGGCCTTGATCTAGAAGTGGTTGTACATCACTTAGCAGTTTATGTTGATGCTAAACCAGTCAAGAAAAAAATAAGGAAGATGCACCCTCGGATAGCACTATTGGTCAAATTGGAACTACAAAAGCTTCTTGACGTTGGATTCATTTGAACAATAGATTATCTTGAGTGGGTTTCAAACCTGGTACCAGTCTCAAAACCCATTGGGGGCATTAGAATATGCACTGATTTCATAGATTTGAACAAGGCATGTCTAAAGGATGATTTCCCCCTTCCCAACATCAATCTCATTATAGATTTAAGGCATGAAATGTTGTCACTCATGGATGGATTCTTAGGCTACAATCAAATCATATTCGCCAAACAGGATCAACATAAAACTTCCTTTACTTGTCCATAGGGAACCTACTGCTCGAATGTGATGCCATTTGGGTTGAAGAATGCAAGAGAAACCTATCTAAGAACAATGAACCTCATCTTTCGCAACATGATCCGCAAAATAGTTGAAGACTATGTGGATGATATTTTGGAAAAATAAAAAAAGAGGAATGAGCACATACAAGTCCTAGGACCTATCTTTGATAGGCTTGAAGAATACAAGGTACAACTAAATAAAAAATAGTGTGTGTTTGGGGTCACATTAGGGAAAATTCTTGGCTTTATCATTTCATAGAGAGGGATAGAAATTGATCCAACAAAGGTAAAAGCCATCCTAGACATGGAACCACCCCTGACATTGAAGCAAATGAGAGGATTACAAGGAAGATTATAGTCCATCAGAAGGTTCATAGCCCAACTATTAGATAAGATTCATCCTTTTTCGCATCTTCTCCATAAAGGGATAACCTGCAAGTGGGATGAAAAATGTGATAAGGCTATTCGGTAGATCAAGGATTATCTATTAACACCTCCAATGCTCATACCATCAATATCAAACAAGCCACTGAACCTATACATCTCAGCAACACCAGCAACACTAGGAGCTCTTTTAGCACAACATGATGAAAATAGAAAAGAAAAAACCATATACTACATCAGCAAAACCTTGGTAGGATATGAGATGAACTATTCACCCATTAAGAAAGCATTCCTAGTAGTAGTTTTCACTTCAAAAAGTTTAGGAACTACATTTTTTCACACCAAATCAAGGTCATCACAAAGATTGATCCATTAAAATATCTATTATCCAAAGCAACCCTCATAGGATGAATGGTAATGATCTTGACAGAGTTTGACATAGAGTATGTGTAGCACAAGGCAATCAAAGGACAAGTGATCACAGGCCAGCTAGCAGAAGCACCCATCTATGATGATAACCCTTTAATATCTAAGTTCCCTGATGAATCAATGTTCCTTATTAATCTCACAGCTCAGTGGAAGATGTACTTTGATAGATCATTCACCCAACATGGATTAGGAGCCGACATTATTTTCATCATCCCTTAAGGTGATTGCATCCCAAATTCATACATGCTATCATTTCCATGTACCAAGAATATTGCTAAGTACAAACCCTTGATCATGGGTCTCAAGATAGCAGTTCAATGGCAAATTCAAGAGATGAAAGTCTATGGAGATTGACGACTAGTTATCAACCAAGTCAATGACGACTATCAAACTAAAGATGAAAAGCTCACTCCTTACAACAAGATGGTGGATAATCTCAAAGATCTTTTTATAGACATAAATTTTGAACAGATTCTTTGCATGAACAATAGAGCAACAAATGCCATGGCAACAATCAGATTACTACTAGACATGCCAAACAACATCCTTCAATGTGAATTCTTGGTAGAACAACTTCTCATATCAACTTTCAAAATCCCTAAATCTGAATTCACATGTGTCATTGTTGGTCTTGGATCCCTGTGGTACCATGACATCTTTACTTATCTTAACAGAGGAACCCTTCCATCAGATACACCCCAAACCTTAAAAAACCTTTGTCAAAAAGGCATCCTGATTTGTGATCCTAGGTGATACCCTTTACCGTCAAAGCATCAAAGGGACATTATTACAATGTCTTAACCAAGAGGACGCCTTAACTACTTTAACACAAGTACACGATGGCGTATGTGGGTCCCATTCTAGTGGTATGAGATTAGTTAAGAAACTGTTGAGGATGGGGTAAAATTGGTCAACCATGTTAAAAGAAGGTCATCAGTATGTGTAGAAATGCATCCAGTGTCAACAACATGGGGATCTAATTCATGCTTTAGCTCAAGATTTGCAACCAATGATCACACCATGGCCTTGTTCGCAATGGGAAATTGACCTCATAGGAAAAATCACTCCAACCTCATCCAATGGCCATAAGTTTATCATAACTGCCTATGAGTACTTTACTAAGTGGGTTGAAGCCATTCTGATGACCTACATAATAGGGGAGTAGATAGCCAAGTTTATCTTGAATTACCTAATTTTTCGTTATGGTGTACCACAAACTCTCATGTCAGACAATAGAACACCATTCAAGAATTGGGATGTAAAAGAGTTGTGCCAAAGATTCAATATTTAACACTGATTATCTACCCCATACTATCCCCAAGGCATTGACTGAGTAGAAGAAAAAAATAAAACTATCCTGAAAATCCTAAAGAAAATAGTTAATGAAGCTGGTCATGACTGGAATCTACAGCTAAATCCCGCTCTTTAGGCTTATTGAACTAGTATCCACATGCCTACAGGTGCAATCCCTTTCTGCCTAAACTATGGATCAAAAGCCATCTTGCCTATTGAGGTTGAGCTTCCATCATTTCGAGTGTCACTGAAGAATCTAATAACTAAGGAAGAATGCAGAGTGTCTCAATTGAATGAGCTGAAATTCCTAGATGAACATCGTCTTGACACTCTTAATCACTTGCAAGTATATCAAAACCAAATAAAATAGAGCTATAACAAGAGAATCAAATGCCGGTCATTATAGGTAGGTGACCTTGTCTTAAACCAAAATCAGAGGAACCTTCTAGATCAAGACAACAAAGAAAATTTTGAGCCTAATTGGTTGGGTCCCTTTGTCATCACAACAAGCTACAGATCAGGAGCATACCAACTATCAACCCCTGAAGGTGAACCCTTGAAGGAGCCAATCAACAATTTGCATCTCAAAATTTTTTATGCCTAAACATGAAGGGTGTAAATCAAAAAATACAAAACAATAGCAAAAATGATCAAAATCCAAAAAAAAGAAAAGAAAAAGGATTGAATTTTTTTTGTCCTCTAGTGAAAACCACTTCGATGGCACTTTGGGAAAGTACCTTGGTGAAAACTTGGAAAATAGACACCTTGTGTAAATAAAGCATCTCCATATATTCTTTGGCTCTTTTGGACTATCATTCTTTGCATCACCATTCATCCCTTGTCTGCATCCTTATCATGGCTTATCACTATAAGGTATCATAAACTCTTTAGCACTACTTGGCATATTCCCAAGGTCAGTTTGTCTTGCCTTTATCGAAATAGGCTAACATATCACACTGGGGGAATTTCGTTATGTGTCACAATCAGGTTCTTGTATATCTTGAGGTCATGGGACATCTTATTAGAAAACACCAAAAATATTCATAAAATCTTATCGAGAAAATCCAAAAACATTCAGAAAATTGTAAAGGAAAAATCCAAGACATGTAGAAAACATCAAAAACACTAAAAAGGTCAAACATTGAAATTCCAAAAAAAATGTCCTCTAGTTGAACTACATTGTCTTTGAGCCTGAATGCAAGCAAGGCCATCATTGATGTGCCCCTGAGACACCCTAGGTCAGTCATTTAGCAGTCCGTCGTAATTAACTATCATTTCTCATCTATTCATATTGTTGTCGTGTAGATGGGTCAAGTCAGTCGAACTACATTGTCTTTGAGCCTGAACATAGGAAAGGCCATCATTGATGTGCCCTCGAGACACCCTAGGTCAGTCCTTTAGCAGTCCATCATAATTAACTATCATCTCTCATCTATTCATATCATTTTCATGTAAATGGGTTGATTCAGTTGAACTACATTGTCTCTGAGCTTGAAAATAGGAAAGGCCATCATTGATGTGCCCTCGAGACACCCTAGGTCAGACCTTTTGCAGTCCATCATAATTAGCTATCATCTCTCATTTGTTCATATCATTGTCATGTAAATGGGTCAAGTTAGTTTAACTACGTTGTCTTTGATCTTGAACGTAGGCAAGGCCATCATTGATGTGCCCCTAAGACACCCTAGGTCAATCCTTTAGCAATTTGTCATAATTAACTGTCATCTCTTGTTTGTTCATATCATTGTCATGTAAATGGGTTGAGTTAGTTGAACTATGTGGTCTTTGCGTGTATAACGTAGGCAAGGCTAATCTTTGATCAACCCCTGAGGCCCCTAGAATAGGTCTTTAGGTTAGGTTCTTGGTCAAAATTCAGAAAACCCTAAACATTCAAATATTTAGAAAATCCAAAAACATCCAAATAACTCTCGTGAAAATCCAAAAACATCCAAATATTCCCAAAAACACAAAAAACATTCAAAAATGGAAAATCCAAAACAATAGAAAATGTTCAAAAGACCTAAAATCCTTAACTCAAAAAACCCTAAAAAGCCTCAAAAAATTCAAAAATCCTAAACATTCACATAAAATTTCAAAAAGACCAGAAACAGCCTCAAAACATTTTCAAAATACCAAAAAAATTGAAATATTCTAGAAAATACAAAATCCCACCCATCCCATTTCACTTTTACCCATAATAAACCTTCACCCATAATAAACAATAGACACCTTCAACCTTTGGAGAAACAAGTATAAAACAAGTATAGCAAGTCATAAAGTGTGAACATAAAAGTCAAAATCTAAAGTCTAAATCATAGGTAAATACGTTAGTGAAGTTGATAGCAATGGATCATCTTAGCATCATCATCCCAACATCAAACAACCTTCTAATCAACATGTCCTAGGATGTATCCTTCCTGCGATGGACATCATTATCAGATATCACTTAAGCTAAACTTAAACTAGGAAGGAGTTATAGATAACACTAGCTGTTTGTCTTTGATCTTTTCTTATGATTTATCTTAATGACCAATTTTGAGGACCTCTCGATGATGTCTAAACAAAATAATTTAGAGAGAAAGGAATGGGGCATCAATCATTATCTTTCATTTTTTGTGCTTGTGGATTCTCTTGTAAAATAATCTTAGTGCATACTTGCTTAGTTGTGTGTAGGAAGGTCATTTGATGTTGTTGACTATTGCTTATGCTTTGGTCCAATATGTTCTAAACTTCTAACTTACATTCCAACAACATTTTTGTATGTCAAGGTGTGAACAAGAACTATCCTATCTATTTGTCAAGTCAAATTCCATTACACTAGATACAACGTCATCTTGGTTATCAATACCTTGATGCATCATGTCTATATGCTACAAACAATAAGGAATGACAAAAAATACCAATCCCGAAGTGTGAGCACCCATCCTGCATTTCATCCTACATCTTGCATTGTCTCATCACCATCTCTAATAAAGTCTCGATGGATCAAGGACTTGTTGGATTTTTTGAAGCAATCAACATCATCAATGGTTATTCATTCTTTATTCTTCAATCTTCTCTTTGTGCTAACCTGGTATCATGACAGTCAATTAAAAACATCATTAATGCATCCACCCTACATCCCCAAACCATAATCATATCATAATCATAGGCATCCATCAACATAATCACACATCTCATGATCATATCACATCATACATTTTGCATTATCATTTGAGTTGTGATGAATAATATAGATTTTTTATTCTAAGCATCTTAAATTGTTGCATACCATAAGCATTTACATCCATACATACATATGCATACATCATCATAAAAAATGCATAGAAAATATACAAAAAGAAATGCATCCAAATCATGGGCATCCATAATGTTTGCATATCATAATCATTCATCCATATCATATCATGAAAAGATAATGAAAAAGAATATAATAGTGCATCCATCCATATCGTGACCATCACATATCACATAGGCATAAAATAAAATGCATCCATACATCATCCATACATGAAATAAAGTCAACACATCATAACATGAATCATCCATATCTGTATCATACATATATCAAAAAATGTGTCATGGTACAAAATCTAGATTAGTGCAGGTACATCAATCAAACGTACAATATCCATGAGGCTATCAAAAAGGAGCCCACGAATGTATATCAGTGATAAAGAATGGGTAAAAATCAAAAAGTGTTTGTACATCAAAAAGCTAGCCCTGGTGGCTGCTACCCTCTCTATCCTACCTCAAGCTGATCCTCTACACGAGGATGCACATCGTTGCACTGCGAAAAATATGGTTGATGAAGAGCTATTGGAACATCCCAGTGATAGTGCTGCCTATAGTATGCAACCTCTATGACAACCTCTCTATATAACCGCATATAGTCCGACCATGGGTCACTATAACCATAACCTTGATCTACTGCCATCTAGCCACCTCCTAATCCCTCTCTCATGTGACAACCTATACCCTTTGCAACACCACATCCCTCTCTACTATCACTACAATCACCTACTGCCAAGCCCAGTCTCGCTCAGTAGTAAGAGCCAAAACTTGCTAGTGGGCCTGGTCCTGCTCACCACTCAATGCCTGCACCTATTGCTCTAGCTACTGAATCTATGCATCTCACACATCTGGTGGTGGTGGTGGTCCTAGCTATGACTATACTTGTGGCTACATTTGTGGCTGCACAACAGGAGGATCCCTTGCAACCTGTCCATCCTAGCCATCTTGTCCTCCTTGTCCCCTACCCCTACCCCCTCTGCCTCACAGTCTCCCTTGGGGAGGAGCACCTGTTGGATTTGTAAGTCTTCTTAGTGGGATGAACCATGCATCATATTTCGAAGTGGTTTGTGCTATGGGTTGACCTTGATCATATGCCCAAGGCTGGGCAACCAACTATCGAAAGCTCTCAATGGCCTCTGGAGCCAAAATGGTTGGTCCCCATGTGGGAACCTCTTTGGTTGATCTAGCAAAAATGGCCCTATAAGCATCATTAGGCCTATCTTACACATCCCCAAATTACCGTGCTACCCTATAAAGAAGGTACCACTCAATCATTGTATGCTCTCAACCCTACATGTAACGGGTCTATCTAGAAAAGTATAACTATTGAATGTCATCGAACCATGCCGACATCTGACGCCATGGAAACCAATGGAAAACTGTCATATCATCTATAACCCATCTCTAGTATGGGAGCCCAATCTATCCAATGTGCTTAAGTGTGATGGCAACTCGATATCTCCAAGTGATGGGATCATCTGGCTCTACATTTGCCATCTATACAATCAGTCAAAGCACGAAAAATGTGCTCCTATGCCCAAATATGATGCTAAGTAACCCCTGCACTGAGGGCTCTCCCATCACAATAAAAATAATAATGTAAATCATGGTATAAAGAGGCTAGCATCACGGACCCCACACAGAAAGAGTCCTCTTGTGTAGGATCCATTACCACGCCAAGGCCCAACCTGGGCTAAAGAATCTTCCACATATGTTTGGAGCCACCAAACCTAAAATGATGGCTATGATGATCAATCTAAAGGTTGACACATGACCTTTGTATGTCTCTAAATCAATCTGAGATGTGACCAATGCAATCTGGTCCATCTTCATCACCTCGAGGCATGCATCAAATCCAAAATCAGTGTCATAAATCACATGATCACCTTGGATAGGAAAATGCAATATCTACCAGATGTCCTCCAAGGTAACTATTGCCTCCCACATTGGAAGGTGGAAGGATGAGGTCTCATTGTGCTATCTCTCACACAGAGTTGTCATCATTGCCAAATGAGTCCTAATAACAAGTGTGTATGCAATGTACAACAATCGAATCTCTCCTAGGTGCTCCTGGTGCAACTTTGAAGGATCACCTAATCTCTCTAGAAGCTTCAGCCTATGCTTCCTCGACATCAATGGTGGGGAGACCTCCTACACCCATGAAGTGCACAATGTCAGAAAATCATTGAAATTTGAAGTTGTTTGAAATTTCTGGCTCAAAAATCACAATAGCGTCGCTATATTCAAAATTCAAATAGTGATGCTCGATGCATTTAAAATTTAAAATTGGAAAATGCATTGCCAGATAAGTCAGTGTTGCGATTTAGCTTATGGACTAACCTAACCTTAATTTCTAAATTGGCAAGTGCATTTCCAAATAAGCTTTCATCACCATTTAAAATTAGAAACCCTAATTTTAGATCAAAAAAAGTGTCGCCATATACATATGCATCACCAAAAATGATTTGGGCATTGCTGATTTAAGTTTGGGCGTCACTATATAGCGACACTGCGAGAATCTAAATTTTACCGCCTAATAAATGCATCAATTAAATTTCAAATTAGGTTTTGAATCACATACTAGTGGTCCTCCACCTGGAAGCCATTGGAACTCTCAAACTCAATCAAAGATGTGTCTAGGAAGCTCTTGATGTGCCATTTTGTCGAAGGTTTAGAGCTCAAATCGAAAGAATTCCTTAAGTGGGAATGCACAAATGAATTGAAAATGACCCCTCTTAGCCTATTTAAGCTAAAAAATTAGGGATTTTTGCCCTAATTTAACCTTAATGATGGGGTTTATTATCATTTTCACCAATTTTTCCAATTTGGACCTAATTTTGCATCGTTTTTTGCATTTTTTGCATTATTCTTGCATCCTGAAATCTTTTTGGACCCTTGGGGCAGCTTTTGAACCTTTATCAAGAAATCAACCCAAAATTCAAAATTTTCACCCAATTTTTTGAGGGGGCAGGGAGTAAGTTTTATCCTTCCGTTGGGGCAGCTAAAAATTTTTTTTTTATTTTTTTTATTTGGGCATAATTTTTTATCTGAAAAACATTGTTCTTTGAACCGAAGCAGTAGGTACCTCACTTCAAAGAGGGAAAAATGTAGACACTAAAAAAATGTCCTAATCGAATGCCATACACTAAAAATCAGATCACCAACATTATTTCCTCTTTAACCCATCCCTCTTTCTTCATTTTACTCAATTTACTATCCCAACCACCACTAATTGCATCATTTTCATCCATTGGCCCACTAACTGAACAGAAAGACCTCACACCATCTAATTAAATAACCAACACACTGACCCCTCTGTTATCTGCCACTCAAATAACCCTGCACTAAACATTTATCTCTCTCCCCATTTATTAAAATCATCTAATTTTACAAATATCTTTAATTCTTCTAATTCCCCACTGTATACCTAAAACCTTGTTTAATTAGCAATTAAAATAATTTTCTTCTAAGCAAAGGGAATATTCCCATGGAATATTACTTATCCTCCTATTTGCACAATTAAAATTTTGTTTTAATTTGTAAATTACCTTTTTCCTCACCCAAAGGAATATTCTAAGGAATATTCTTTCTCCTCCAATCAACTCACTTGGCTTCTTGAACAAGCTAAACCTTCAACCTCTTTAGCAAGTTACCTTTGACCTGTGTGAGTAGGTCAAAAGTGTGTTTGTTTGAGGCAAGTGTGAGCCCTTGATTAACTTTCATCTTGCATTCTCATTCATTGATGAGAATTCATGATCCATGCCTCTCATCCCCTTCATCTTGAATCGTTGATTAATCTTTTTGATCTCAACCATTCATTCATCATTTGCTCTCCTATAAATAGGTCACTATTTGGAGACAAATGGATCTCGATCTTTCAATTGCAAACTTATGTTGTTGAATTCACTCACATACACACTCGTCTTTTACTCACATGTTAGCTTATTTTAGTTCATGTTCATTGCATAATAGCTTAGAGCATCCATTAATGGCTTCCATGCATCCATCTTAGTTTGTAAATGAATTAGGGTTTTCATCTTTTAGCATAATTTTAGCTTAAATTAGCTTAGTAATAGCATAATTAGATCATTTGTAGCATAAAATCATGGTAACTTAGCTTGCATCATGTTCATTTTTAGCATAATCTAGGTTTTCACACATTAATCACTATGGTTTCATCGATTCTCTTCTATAGAATCGACTAAAACAGGCTCACTAATCACGTGATTGGGAAAGGGTCATCATCCCACATAAACACAACACCAATTCCACAACAAGATAAGTTTTAGATGGATTAGAATAGATTTTTTGAAAGATTTCATGATTTAGTATGCTAGGTTTTGATAAAATGTTTAGTTTCAATTTTGTTTGATTGATCTTGTTGAGATTCGAGCAGCTGTGGATGGATATCCTTTTGTTCTTGCCTCACATGTCTCCACGTATGTAGTACACACTGTTGGCTCATCTCCTCTAGGTGTCACAAAGTTTTTTTTTTTAATTTAGTGTCTAATATTCACCAATTGGCTAATAGTTGAAATTTGGGAATCTAAAATTGGCTAATAGTTCGAGCTATAATGTGACTTGAATCACCACATTGTTACAAAATTTATTATAGTCTTATTTATTTTATTAAAAAAATTAACTTAAAAAATCGTCACAATATTCAATACATGATTAGATTAGATTCACCTAAATTTTATAAATTATAGTAGAAATCTATATTAATTCATCAATAGTATATCATAATTATCAGTTTCTTTAGGACCATATTTCTAATCTTTACTTTCCACCATTTATTTGTAATATAGTCTAATGGCCCTTGTATTCCATGAGGAAACATGTACCCATGATCTATAATGCTCATGGGGCCCACAATTTTGGGTCTCATGAGCTTTATAGATTATGGGCACATTTTACCTCGCAAAGTACAAGGATGGTCATTAGATGAATGATCTAAAATCAATTTCAAGCCCCATGGAAATTACAGATCATGGGTACATTTTACCTTGTAGAATACAATGAGGGCCATTATATTATATTTTAAAACAATGGTGACAAGTAAATATTATAGTCTACCCCTTAAACCCATTGATAATTTACACCCTTGGGTCCCTACTTTTCTATGAGAATTATTTTTATATTGGATGGATTTTCCATCACAATTAATGTATTTTCCTATTATTTTTCAATGTTCACCAAAATTTTCTACAAAATTTTAGTTATGTAAAAAAATTGCCAATAAAATTAGTATTTTTTTCGAAAAATGAAAAGATTGACTAATAGAAATTAATACTTTTTCCTAAAAAATGAAAGATTTGCTAGGATATTGCATCTTTTTTGGAGGGGGGTTTCTTAAAGTTATAATTAGTGTCACATCATGGACCTCATACTCAATTGTGTCTAGGGCAGGCTCAATAGTATCTCCGATAGGACCTAAACACATATGACTACACACAGTGTGATGATGAGGCACACAAATATGTCTAGATGGCGATGCTCCACCAACATCAACTAAACCGCCAAGAGTATCACTATTAGGTGGTTGGGAAAACTAAGAAGACTGTTTAATCAAATGGTCAGTCAAAGAGTGTATGGCCATGAGACTCTACATTGTTGAATTTGTAACAATGTATGGATGGGATATTGGAGGTGGGTGAGCAATAGGAGGAGGGGAAATATATGAACCTCTAATTTTTTGCATTGTCCTAGGTCTATCTTGGGGCATTCCTTGAAAAAAGTCAAAAATCAAAATAATTCATATGTTTACCTAAAACAAACTCTACATATAATTTGTGGAAAAATTAGAGAGGGACATCAATATTATTATTGGGTGGTTTATCAAACACCATCCACCAATGATCCCAGAATTTTCTTTTTATACCCTCATTTGTGCACTATTTTATTAAAATTTGGTTTACGTATATTAATAGGTTGTCTAGTTTTTGGATTCACAAAATATTGGGCTATTTAGGATTTAGATATTTCTAATTGTTTGACTTGGTGATAGCTCAAACCATCAACATATTGTAACATATTCATTTTCTCTCCACCCTTGAAATGAAGAATGCTTCCTTGTGATTTCTTTCACATGACTTATTATTGCTTCTAAATTTGGTTTCATTGAACACAATTGAGGGTGTTGATGATATCTTATAGCAATATTCTTTAATTCAATGATATTTATATCAATTAAATCTTGAATTGAAGGAGGGTTTGGTGGAGGGTTTTCTATAGGGTTTTCTCTCTCAAATCCTTTAGCCATTTTAAACCCTGTTTATAATTATATT
>VDFB02071907.1:65241-95073 GCA_007258455.2 Sequoia sempervirens
CTAAACCACCAAGAGTATCACTATTAGGTGGTTGGGAAAACTAAGAAGACTGTATAATCAAATGGTCAGTCAAAGAGTGTATGGCCATGAGACTCTGCATTGTTGAATCTGTAACAATGTATGGATGGGCTATTGGATGTGGGTGAGCAATAGGAGGAGGGAAAATAAATGAACCTCTAATTTTTTGCATTTTCCTAGGTCTATCTTGGGGCATTCCTTGAAAAAATTCTAAAATCAAAATAATTCATATGTTTACCTAAAACAAACTCTACATATAATTTGTGGAAAAAATAGAGAGGGACATCAATATTATTATTGGGTGGTTTATCAAACACCATCCACCAATGATCCCAAAATTTTCTTTTTATACCCTCATTTGTGCACTATTTTATTAAAATTTGTTTTACGTATATTAATAGGTTGTCTAGTTTTTGGATTCAAAAAATATTGGGCTATTTAGGATTTAGATATTTCTAATTGTTTGACTTGGTGATAGCTCAAACCATCAACATATTGTAACATATTCATTTTCTCTCCACCCTTGAAATGAAGAATGCTTCCTTGTGATTTCTTTCACATGACTTATTATTGCTTCTAAATTTGGTTTCATTGAACACAATTGAGGGTGTTGATGATATCTTTTAGCAATATTCTTTAATTCAATGATATTTATATCAATTAAATATTGAATTGAAGGAGGGTTTGGTGGAGGGTTTTCTATAGGGTTTTCTCTCTCAAATCTTTTAGCCATTTTAAACCCTGTTTATAATTATATTTTTTAAATTAACATAATTTTTAACTAATTATTATAATATATTATAGCGTAGAAAATCATACTCCCTTGTAGGTGATAGTACAATTTCACACTTAGTTTGTACCTATTTTAGTGACCCTTGCATTTATGTATTTTCAACCCTTCCTAAATAGGCCCTAATTCCCTAAATTATGCATTCTAAGGCCTATTTTTACCATTTTATGACACTAAAAAAAGCATTGGATAAATTCAACCTATCATTAAATTACCCCTGATCAATTGCGTCTTTGAAACTTTGGCTAGGACACATTTTCCCATGGGTGAATGGGTCCCCATTCTTAGCTGGGATCCAAATTTTAAAGGATTGTTGGCAACATTTTAACATTCAAATTTTAAATTGTATATGTTGGCTATTAGGATCTAATTGCTAGGAAATTAGAGAAATTCCTATAAATACCTAGTCTTTTCATCAATTCAAAACTAGAACAAGAGAACACAAGGAAAAACATTCAAGTAAGCAAAATTTAGAGTCTTGGAACAACATTACTTGAGGTTGCAGGTACTTGAAGTCTATTTGCAGATTTGATCAAGCTTTGTCATATGATTGAAGGTTGATGCCTATAGATGAACATGATCGATTATAAGATTTAGAGATGCATTTGGCCACTTCCCTCTGCCTAATGATTTGTTTCCTATTGTTCTCATCTTCAAGCTTCACTCTATTTGTAGCCTAAAGCAATGTATCATTTCATTTTTATATTTACTTAGAGAATTTTGGCTTCTCTCTAATTGAATATTACCATTTGTCATATAGGAATCAAACTCTAACACACTTGAGTAGGGTTTCTTTGCATTTAGCTCATAACAACCTTAGATGCACATAAGGTTAGGGATCACACACATTGTCTTTTATCAACTCTTTGGATAATTTTTGAGGTTGATTTATTTTAGAAATTTCTCACAAGTTTGAATCTGTAGATGAAGATTTTTTAGGTACAAGAAGGGAGAGAAGTTAGAGGGCTACAAGATCAAACTTTCAAGTTTCAAAAAAGCATACAAGGAATCAACGGCTATTGGAAAGCCCCGTCCTTGTAGGCCTAATAGAACCAAGTTTTTGAGCAAGTACACAATCATCAATACCTTCTAGATATGTTGAAACTTGACTATTTCTATTTATGAATTATCAATAATTTACATTTATTACATTAGGTCATTTAGTTTAATAGGGAAATCAATAAAAATCATTTTCAAATCCTTCTTATCCTCAAAAGGATACAAATCTAGGTCTGATTGGCTCACCTTTAAGGTTGATAGTCAATCTATACACCTTTTTGATCTATATCCTAATGAAATTATAAAAAATGATGGAAATGGCCTAGGGTTATGAACATTGATTTTAGGGCCCCATATTTTTTATGTTTCATCTATAAAAAAATATTTTACAAAAAAATTGTGATAAAACAAAAAAAGTGACTTACCTGGATGGGAAATTTGAGGAAAATGCTAATTGTGTTGGTAAATCTTGTGGTAGTCAAAATGAATATCAGTTTTCCAGTTCGGATATCTTTTCCTCTCTGCTGCCCACACGAATGGTTAACTATGCAAATGAGTACAGATTGATATTGTAACATTATTATTATATATTATATATTAGTATTTGATACCAAATATAACATTCTTATAAATATTTGACACATTTTTATACCATATCATATATAATATACTATAATAATATATCTAGTATATATTATTCTAATATAAATAAAATATTATTATATATTAAGTATTATATAATATTATTATATTGATATTATAACATTATTATTATAAAAACCTAGTGTAAGAATCACCTTGGTGAAATGGAGGGAAGGATTAAGGAAATGAATGAGTATATCAAGAAATTATTGCAAGTTAGTTATAACTCAGTTAAGAATAGTGCAGAGTCCCTAAAGGTTCTATTTGGCAAGATTAGTTAGCCCAGGGAGGATTAGTTGTACTTTGCATACATGATTGAGAAGGACCAGACCTCCAAGGGTAAGGGGAAGAAGAATACTAAAGAAGAGGCCAAAGGCCTGAGCACTAGAACAAGGGGGAGCCTTAAGAAGATGTTTGAAGAAGAAAAGAAAGAATTAATGGACATGGTTAACCTACATTGCAACCAGGAGATTGAGGTGGCCAACACCTTGAAAATTATGAAATAGTTTCTATATTTGTGTTTTTTTTTAAAAAAAATTTCTCTGTTGTTGGTCACTACTTTTTGGTTGCTGGTTTACTTTTGGCTGTTGCTTATACTTTAATGTTTATCTTATATAGCAACTTTTTTTTTTTGAAGTGATGTAAAGGGTTTCGAGTCCCTTCAAAACCTATTTTTCTAATATAATCAAAATATTATTATATATATATTATACTATTAAAATATATAGTGGAGTAATATATGATGCATATAAAATATAATATATTATGATATAATAGATATATATATCATATAATATAATAAATTATGATATTATATATTATTATAATTGTAGAGAAGGGGGATTCACCACCCCCAAGGCTCTTAGGTCACGAAAGAGCCTAAGGGAATGAATTTCCCTAAACTACCTTAGACTACTTAATAAATTGGAAAAGAAGGGACAAGTTGAAAAGGAAGGTCCCTTATTCTTATAACATATGTTTTCTAGGATTGGGTGAGCCAACCATAGATGTCTCAGATAGTAGAATATACAACTGTCTACTAGAGGACGGCAATGTGAGAGTCATACTTTAGCACACTATGCTAGAGTCTCAAAGACGTGCTGGCATCTTGTGTGAACAAAGGGTCAAGCATTATTAAAAAAAATGTTGGGTCTAGTGGAACTATTTTATGCAAATTCCATATCAAAAGAAGATTACCATTTCTCAAATATGTTTCTACTTCTAGCAGTATAGGTCCAACAGAGGTTGATTCCTGATATGTCTTGTTGAATAGTAAACTAATCCCATGTGCCCTCCATAAGATTATGACTAAGCTTGATAGTCTACAGGTATTACTAGAGTCAAAGTTAAAAAAGCATTCAATCGATTGATCCTCAAATTGCATAAAGATCATTCTAAGAAAAACCAAACAGAGGCTTCATATTCATCTCATACTAGTGATTCTGATTCTAATGTTGATGAACAACAGTTGAAGTCTAGGAATAAATCATGGGGATTAGATCTATTCAAATCCTTGAAGAAGAACAAGAATGAAGCAGATATGGATCACCTTCTTCTAAATGTTGAAAGATTAGAGGAATCTCTTTCACCTTCTAAATTAGTATTGAGACATATTAACCTCATTGGGATTACTAGGAAAGGTTTATGGAGCCCTTGTTTTCTTGAATTCCTACTACGGTGGAGGATTGATCCACAAAATGAGGCAACACATCTTGATAAGACTACAAAACTATCTTGTAAAGTGTTGACATAGAGACCAAGAAATTTTTATGCTACAAATGGGACAACCATTGTGCTAGCTAAAATGAGTCAATTTGATATTGTAAACGAATTTTTTACATAGGTACAAGAAGCTGTTATAGGAAAAATATTTGTTTAGATGCTTGATGTATGGGTAAGTATAGCACATGTTTACTTTGCACAAGGACAGTTTGTGCTTGCAGTGAAAATGTATCAAAATTGTTTGAGGAAATTCTATTTTGGCACTGACACCCAAAGTTTATTATATTTAGCCTAAATAAATTATGAGGTAGAATAGTGGCAAGATTGTAAATGAACATTATTAAGAGCAGTACATTTGGTGCCCTCAAATTAAATGTTATGCTTTGATGTTGGGGTTGCAATGCATAAGTTTTCAACTTCAACACTTCAAAAGCAAAAACATATTGCTGATGAGGTTTGTCAAGCAATGTCAAAATTAATGAATGCACTCTATGTGTTCAACCAAATATCATCTATGGAAATCCCTCATACACATGAATTTGATGAGAAGAAGATAGAGTTGCATGCTGACTACTATAAACATTTGCTTGATGTTGCCAAAGTTTGTAGAGAAGCAACAAAAAATAAAGAGAGTAGATATAGAAGCCTTTCACATTATTCGTTTGATGCTAGAGTCATTAATTTTATCATGATTGGAGGATACATAGATTACAATAAGACTGGGGAAAAGGTTTGCTAGCAATATAAATGAATTACATGAAACTGTTGAGGAAAAAATGCTTGATAATGAAGGAAATGACAATGAAAATACATTGACAACAGTTTACCAATGAACCAAATATCAATGTAGAGCTGAAAGTCATAAAAAGTTAAATAGGGGATTAGTAGATGATGTAGAATTGATGGATAGAGGGATTACTGTGCCTTTAGATACCATAAGGGATGTTTATGATGAAGCACAAGAAGATGCAAGGAACATGCGACAATATGGAGGTGCCTCAACAAGAAGAAAATAATTGGAAATGTTGTGAGCAGTTGAGTCTCAAGGATCTCAACATCTAGGGATAGATACTCTGTACAAGCACAAAAAGAAGACAAATGTTTAGAGGAATCAATGACTATGCAATATAAGGTTGCACAAAATTCTCAAGAAATGGCTGAAATGGCTTTGGTGTATTGGATGAGACAACATTCATGTCTCGAATGTTGAAGGTAATGTTAAAATCTGCACCAAATACTAAACACACTATTCTTTCTCATCCTCCAATACATCGTCCTCTTCCATATTTTTCCATGTGTCCATCAAGATCGATATATGCAACGGGCTTTCAAAGTGCATACAAAGAGAAGTCATCTATGTCTTGAAGAGGTTGTAATGGAGGAGGCATATAACATTCTATCCCAGGAGCTATTCCAAGCATAAAGAGGATTCTCTTTGACATTGTTTTTGAACCTTTTCCATTTGTGTGTCATATCGCCCATTGTTGTTTGTAAGTTTTTATTCTTAAGCATAATAGTGATGGAGTGATTGCATTGCCCATCATGGTTTTCAAGTATCTTCTCCTTAGTGTTTTAGCAATGGATTGATACCACATCTTCTTTATCACCCATTGCCATTGTCTTTTTCCCTTCTCTTGTCATATCCACGATTTGCGATGGTGACCGAGAAGTGTTGGTAAAGAAATAGTGGGACCCATGGATGGTATCTTTGGCATTTTTTATGGGTTTTGACAGTGAGAAAAAATTAAAGGTAAATACACGGGTAAAAGGGGGACTTTCTATAGCCCGATGGAGAAGAGGTATTTTATGGCTCGATAAAAGAATGAAGAATTTTCATGGTAATTTTTTTTTTCGTTGTAGGGAAAGCAAATGAAAGGAGTGGGAAATAAGGAACAAAGAAGGCGTTTGTCGATGGAGAGGAAATTTTTGATCCGTGGGCTCACCTTGTGTGAGTTGTCAATAGGGATTTTCATTTAGGGTTTCTTATTTTTCCATTTCATTTGCAAAGAGAGGTGATATAGTTTGGTCTCATGGAGACACATTTTGTAATAGGTTTGAAATGAATAAGTGCTTGTTTCAGGTTTTAGAAAAGTCTAAGTCATGTAATATAGAATTCAATCACGACATTGTCATATTTATATGTAAATGACAAAATATTATGATGGTTGTCTCCATTGTCTACATTGCATAAATTTTGAATATGAGTAATCAAAGATTACTATTATTTAGATTCTTGTCTTTCCCTGAATTTTTGTTTAGTGTTATTACTCTCATTCAAAGAGTGAGTTAAACTATATTAACATAAATAAAGGTTTATGCAACTATGTGTTAGAATTATTAAGTATGTTTGGTTGAGTTTCCTGTATTAGTGGTGTAAGGCATCACCTGGTAGGAATAGTTATGATAGAGTGAATGTTGTGATGAGTTTTAAATTACATGGTTTAGGTGACTCCACCTTGGGATATGGCACTAGTATTTTAATGTTGTAGTCTCTTGAGATTTTTGTAGAATCTACAAATTAAAATAAAATTTACTTTTATATCTTGGTGTAATTGTGTGTGGAGTTTAATGCATTACATTTCTCATTTTTAAAACAAACATTACCATGAAGGTCAGCCAAATCTTTAGGGTAGTATGTCTATTTAACAATTGAAGTAGATTTATTTGTTTATAGTGTTTTGGATGCTTTGGCACACAAGTATCTATAAGTAAACTATTGGGATCACCCTTTTGCGTTTCATAGAGCCCAAAGTGCAGGGGAGAAATTTCTTATATCAATCTCCCATTTTTTGGTTATATCTCTCCTTGAATCTGACCACTAGGCTTGTCACCCCTTTAGGATTCAAGTTGATTGCAGATTTGGGAATGAAAATATTGGTGACTCTACTGGGGACAACTCCAATTTTATCCATTTGGAAAAGATTCTATAAGTTTGCTAATCTGATGACTTGGTTTGAAGTATTGAAGGATTTTATACCTAGAGAAAGAAATTATTGTGGTATGCTCAAAAATTTAACAATCTATGGTGCTCTTCTGGTGAAAAGAACTCAGAAAGATTTAATTATTGAAGATGTTTCAATTGTTGAATATTTTTCCCTCTTAAAGGAGGTGGTGACTTTGCTAAAGGACTTGGTGAAGATGTAAAGAAATTTTCAGATCTATAAAGGTCTCCAGTCATAAAGAAAAAATTGTAGTAGTTGCAACATATCTAGGTATTTTCCATATTTTGGTTTTCAAGAAGCATAAAATTGTCATGAAAACCATATTTGATAGTTTGGAAAAATTAATTTGGTTCCCTATTGAGTGAAACTAAGCACTAAGAAAGGGAATGCTAGTGATAATTCTACATACTTGCAGCCTATGTATTGTGTTGAAGAAGTATGCTTATTCTTGAAATATTCCCATTAGAGAAATCTTAGATGTAGATGTATTTGAGTTATACATTGTAATATTTTAAGGTCATGATGAAAGTAAGAAATAGGGTAGTGATCAACTATAGAGTTGATATTTTAAGTTTGTAAATTCACTACAACAAATCCCTGTGATTAGATCCCTTTTTTGCTCTATTTTTTGCTTCCACCCACTATTGTAATGTATTTTTCTCCATTTTTCTGAAAAAGTCGGTGCTATTTATTGGGATGGCACTATTTTTGGAATTTTTTGCACCAATGAGAATAATTAGGCACTAAATTAGGCACAAAAATTTAGCACCTAAATTAGCGCTCAAATTAGCACCCAGATTAGCGCTTAAATTAATGCCTAGATTAGCACCTAGATTAGAACCTAAATTAGTTCCCATGTTAGCATCTAATGTAACACCTAATTTATTGCCTACTTTAGAGCCTAATTTAGTGCCTAATTTAGTGCCTAATTTAGTGCCTAATTTAGCGCCTAATTTAGCACCTAATTGTTCTGATCTAGTAGGGATTAAGGGTTAAGGGATTAGGGGTGTTAGAACAAAAAAATCCTTCCCCAATATTCCCTGGCCTTCAATTGCATCAAAAGATCTACTGCCTTTTATTTTCCATTGTATTTAACATGAAATGCAATAATTTGTGTGAAAATATCCATACTATCACTAACATTCCCTTTGTATATACCTATTTATTCCTCCAGATAATCATAAAAAATGTAAATTTTTCCTTTACCATAATACTTTGTGTAGATTAAGGGTTGAGGGTTAAGAGATTAAGGGTTTAGGGTTGAGAATTGAGGGTTGAGGGCGGTTTAGTGTATAGGGTAGAGGGTGTAAGGGTTTAGGGTTTAAGGGTTGAGGGTTTAAGGTTGAGGGTAGAGGGTTGAGGATATATGGCTCAAGGATTAAGGTTGAGGGTTCAATGTATAGGGTAGAGGGTATAGGGGTTTAGGGATTATAGTTTAAGGTTTGAGGGTTGAGGGTAAAGGGTACATGTTTGAGGGTTTACGGGTTGAGGTATTAGGGTAAAGAGTTTACTTGGGTTTAAGGGTTTAAGGGTTGCTGGATTAGGGTTGAGAGGATTGAGGGTTAATTAGGGTTAAGTGTTTAAGGGTTTAAGGGTTGAGGGCATAGGCTTAAGGGATTAGGGTAGAGAGGGAGGGATGGATGGAGGGAGAGATGGAAGGTGAAGTGAGATAGAGAGAAGGAGAGAAGAGGAGGGAGGGAAATAGATATATGAGGGTTGAGGGTAGAGGGTAGAAGGTTTAAGGCTGGTTTAGGATGTAAGGGTTTAGGGTTGAGGGTTAAGGGTTGAGGGTAGAGGGTTTAGGGTATATCTAGGTTTGAGGGTATATGGTTGAAGGATTAGGGTTGAGGTTCCAATATATGTAGAGGGTAGAGGGTATATGGGCTGAGGTTTAGGTTTAAGGGTTGAGGGTTGGAGGATTAAGGGCTGTAGCTGATAATTGAGGTTGAGGGTTTTAATGTATAGTAGGAGGGTTTAAGGGGTCAGAGGGCTGGAAGGTTTCAAGGCTGAGGCAGAGGGTAGAGGCTGAGGGTATATGGCTGAGGATTAGGCTGACGGGTCCAATGTATAAGGTAGAGGGTATAGGGGATGAGGGGTATGCATTGTTGAGGGATTAGGGTTGAGGGTCCAAATGTATAGGTAGGAGGGTGAGGGCTGGGAGGGATTAGCCAACTAGGGTTGAGAGGGGTTGAGGGTAGAGGGCTGTGTGGGTTTAAGGTTGAGGGATTACAGAGAGTTTACTTGGGTTTAAGGGCTTAAGGATTGAGGGATTAGGGATGAAGGATTAGGGTTGAGGGATTAGGGTCGAGGGTAGAGGGAAAAGGGTTTAAGGGTTGAGGGTTGAGGGTTTAGGGTTGAGTGTACTTTAACGGTTTAAGGGTTGAGGGTATAGGGTTGAGGGATTAGGGTAGAGAGGGAGGGATGGATGGAGGGAGAGATGGAGGGAGAAGTGAGGTAGAGAGGAGAGAAGAGGAGGGAGGGATAGATATATATGAGGGTTGAGGATCCAATGTAAAAGGCCTGTAGCTTGTTGCTCGGTATATAAATAGGAAACCAAGGCCTAGTTTTAAATCATCATCATCATATATCATTTCCATCACCCCAAGTAGAAGTAGATAGGTTTCATATTCCACTCATCCACCTTCACATTTTGAAGACTTCTATTATTAATGTATATCAATTGAAGCAATATAATGGAAAACATCTTATTATCAGAGATTCTCTATGAATATGTTATCATTATGTATTTTTCTTATGTTTTCCATGCTTATTTCTTCTTATATTTGAATGAATATCAATCATTGAGCCTTAATACTGCACTTATGTGAATGAATATGCTAATACAATAAAGCATTTATTGTGGATGTTTTCAGTTACATGTTCAAAATTTTGTTCAACATAAAAATGGAAACTATTTAAAACTAATAAAATTAACAAAGTTTCTTATTTAAATAATTGTGAGTTATGTGCATTAATATTTTATTAACTTTTGTGTCTTCACGAACATATGTTGATACAAAATGAATGGAAGAAGCATCCAAGTAACCCTAATTTTTTCTTCCAACAATTCATACCAAAGATTGAACAACTTAAGGATATTGCAATAGGTAATTTGTGTCAACACAAATAATATTACTAAAGAATTTCAAAGTTTAGGCCAAAATAGTAATCCTTTTTAAAAAATGGATTGTGTTAGGGATAAAAAATCCTACCTCAGTATCCACCAATCTTCATTTTCATCCACATTCTGCCCACATCAAAAGATCTATTGCCTCTGATTTTATGATTGACTTGAAATGCAAAAAAATGTGTGACAAGATCCATTTCATAACTCATACTACCACATCCATCAATGAATCCAAAATTCCATGGCTGCCATACCCCTTTCTAAAAGTATTTACTCAGCACTATCGACATGACAATACCACATTGGGGGGGCTCTCATCATAGTCTCAATGATAAATCGATGAAGGAAAATCATACAATATACATTATCGGTGTGAAAAATCTCTATCGAGTAGACTCCTAATATGGTCCCCCCGATAGATTGACAAAGCTAATTAAGATGAATTCATCAGAGTGATTAACACATATCAAAAGTGCATACATTATTGTTCCCCTAATAGCCCAAGCAAAACACATCGGTAACACCACAACATATTAGGGAGAATTGACACTATATCACACTAATGGACCGATGCATTACACAATAAAGATGTTTAATAACAAACATGCAATGAGAAGTGTATCGAGGGAACAGGGGGCTATTAGGCTAACAAAAACTTGGTTCCCTTGATACAATGATAAAATAATAAGGGAAAAAGGTATTAGGAGGAATGATACCTATTAGTGGAATGTGAATAGTGGTTCCCTCGATAATCCGATAATGCATAAAGAGAAAAGCCATACCATGAATAATCAAATATAAGCCAAGGAAGGATATAAGAGAAACTAAAGTATATCAGGGAGATAGTATCTGGTTCCCTATCGATGTCTCGAATGAAAGATAACAATGTACGAGTTCATCAATGAGAAAAGTGGATATCAGCAGAAGTAAAACCATAGTCCCTCTGATGCAACAATAATGGTTATTTTCAGCTGATGTGAAAACCCAAAGATATCGTTGAGATATTCAAATTAAATTTTCTCACCGATGACAAGATTGAGAGAAAGTAGGACATTTATGAACTAGTGCCAAACAAAGTATACCTCAAATCAACCGCATTTTTGTCATTGAGAATTAAAAAATCTTGTGGAAGGCAGGAACAAAGTAAAGAAGCTGAAAGTATGCCATTGCTACATAGTTCAAGGCCAAAGGAAGCAAGCACAACAAAAGTAATTATACAAACCCTAGTTGAGAAATTTTTTTCTATTTAAAATAATTACAAAAAGAAGCTAGAGTTTTGGATAATGGAAGGAAGTTCAAGAACACCAAAGGCTAAAAAACAAAAAAAAGAAGCTGAGACCAATGAGAAGACTAAAAGACTCCTGAACCAAGACTTGATTGACCAATGTCTTGGGTCAGGGCCGAGACCTAAGAGAAGTGCATAGATGAACCCTTCCATGGATAGATTGTGGGATAAACAAAAAGGTTTAGGGAATGTATGGAAACCAAAGAAAGGATATGAGTTGTTCATGTATCGTTATAGAAAACAATATAGGTTCCAACTTGTTTACAATCCATGGAGGTTGAACCTAGGGAAAGTGGTTGTACCTAATGTGTTCATCAATGCAGAGTTGATTAAGGACCTAGCTACTAGATATGACCCTAAACAATGAACTATTCAGTTGCATGATGGGTATGAAATTATCATTATATCCAAAGACTTCATCTCCATTGTTTTCCAATTAGACTGCTCCATGAATTTTCCATTCACAATGAAAGACCTTTTAATAGAATATCACATGGAAACTAGTTATAAGAGATGGAAACTACCACTACACATGCCTTGGGAGGAAGGAAATCAGCTCAAAAGGTTTTCCCAACAAAAAAAACCCTCCCTTTCATGAAGAGTTATTTGAAGAATATTTTCAATATACATATCACACTATTGGACAAGTATTGGGAGTGGAGGTTCCACCTCTCATGTCAATTTCTCTAATGGTCCCGACAACAAATGTACAAAGTAGAGATGCCAGACAATTTGATTATGTTGGTTACCTATCCAATGCTCTAAACCAAGGAATGGAGAGGATTAAAAACAATAGTGATTGCATTAATTTTAAACATTACTCCTTGTTAATGCACTTGCTCTTATATGAAGGACAAGCTAGAGGGTTTTGGGGAGAAGAATTGAGGATAAGGGATGTAGATGAATATGTAAATTACAAACCAGTTCAGATGTGGATGTCAATATGGGATAACAAATATGGGGGATCCCATTATCTATACTTTGAGGAGTATTTTGTGAAACCATTGCTAAAGTTGTTAGGGCATCCGTGTGATTATAACTTGTCTCCTAAAATACGCAGGCTTTGGAGACCAAAAGAGAAGGATCCCAGGAAAAAGGTGAACCATAACTAGGGAGATTGGTCACATTCTCTAATTGCACTATGATTAGAATATACGGGTTCAAAGGAACCCCAAACTTGCTACCAAGGGTAGTTCTAGATCGATTGGCTTATTTAGAGATTGTAAGATAGCTGGTCAAGTTAGATGCAATACATCTTAAGGGGTATAGTAAGCAATCCATTATGCCTAGTACTTTATGTTTTGGAGATTTTACAATCATTTCTAGTGAAGGATATAAGGAAATTGACAACAAATCGACACACTGCAATTTTCCATTGGGAAATGAAAGAAAGAAATTTGACACAAAAAAATTTATCAATAAAGCAAAATTGTCACAAGGGTTATCTAGATATGAACATTTGTTCTCAGTTGATGATGTGATAAGGAATTGCGATGAAGCTTCAACAAAAAAAAGAATGACCATATATAGCAAGATTATGCTCGCTGAGGCATGAAAGAAAGAAAACAACCCATCATACTCAAAAGCATTCAATGAGGTGCAAGACCCTTTGGACATAGTTGAGAAGCTCATCACTCATGTGGATGAATTGATTAAGGATGTTCCCCCAATAGTCTTTGAAACACCTAAGATGGTTTACTCAAGAATGTAGGCTGAGGATTTGGAGTCCCTCAGTTACATAGCCTCACAACCCACTCCTAAGGTAAGTTTCTCTATGGATACAACCATGATGGAGGAAGGGGATGAAGAGGAAAGTGATATAGAAGATAATGAAGTTGAGAAAATAAGTTCAGCTACGGTCACACAATATGAGCCATTCTAAGAACATAACATAGTCAAATTTGAAACATCAAACAAACTCTCTGATGATGTGAGGGTTACGACCAGACAAGAGTTTATCCCTGATAGTTATTTTTTTAAAACTATAGAGTTTAAGTCATTTTTTAATGAAAATAAAGGTAGAATGATGAGAAAGAGAATGAAAGATATCACTCCTGAACAAGAGGCAACTACCTTAGAGGAACTAAGAAAGGAGGTAGATAAGGAGTTAGAGTTTATTACCCCCCAAAAGAGGAAGAGAACTGCTTCAAGAGGCTAGGATTTTACTCTTACTAGGATTGGACATTAGCTTTGCCATAGTGTTCCATATCTTCAAAAAAAGAGGAGATAAAACAATGCACCTAACTAAAGAAGCCAGTGACAAAATTATTTAGGGCAGGGTATAATCCGGATGTGGCCACCTTACTGATTTGGGCATTGTATCCTCAAGACAAAAAACCTACTATTATAGATAATCCAAGCCAAATTTCTGGAAACCTCTTGGTCCACAGGGTGGGGGATACTAATCCCATTGAGAGAATAGAGTTCAACATAAATGTGGAAAAGTTCAATAAGGCACAAATTGAGAAATTAGTAAGGGAAAATGATAAAATAAAGAAAGAAGTGGCTAGTCACAGAGACAAAATATCCTCCTCATCTTCATTAGACCTATATTCCCCATGGATACAAAATGATAAGAGGGTATTGGATGCAATGGCATATGCCATCTATTGGAAACACTACCATGAGAAGGCTCAAAAGAAATATAATGAACTAGAAATAAAAATAAAGACCACCAAGTATGATGTTGTATCTAAAATAGTCAAGGTAAGATTCAACAGGATGATGGATCCTGCTGATGAATATTGGGAATTATTTAAATGAACATGCTTAGCTCTCTTAAGAAATGAGAGATTGCAACAAAGAATGATATAAAAGAAAGAGGAGCTTATCAAAGAGAAGGCTATGAAGGATCAAGTACTGTAGGAATATAATAAGTTGGTGGAGTCACATAACAAGTATCACAATAGAATTAAGCTGGATCTTGATTATTTTGATCAGTCCCCAACACTATTTGATAGCCTTGGTAATCCCAAAGAACAAAGTGATTGGAAGGATGAGCTAGCCATGTTTCTACCTCTTGCATTACAATAGATAAATGATGAAGAAATGGTACTACAAAATACACACAAACACCTTGAGAAAATAATGTACATGGAATATTAAATGAAAGATACAATCAATAATGTGGAAACTCATGCTAAAGAAGAGTACATCAATCATCTATCAACCATTAATTTGTTTATAAGCCAGACTAGAGATACATTAAGCATAGAGGGACAATCATCGAAGCAGAAGGACTAGACAATTTGATACTTCATCATGGAGAGGATATACCTTGCCAGATCCAGAGAGGTCACAGGGTATCCACATTGAATAACAAAGCAAGTATTATGAGTTGTTTAGATTCCTAATCATGTTTTTTACAATTTGTTAAATAATTATGAAAAGATGCATCATTTTGTAAGAGGATTAAAGTTTGTAGCTTCCCATACAAAAGGGGAAACCAAAGCCTCATTTTATGATATACCATTACCATTAGGAAAATAAAGTAGATCTCTTATCCTTCCATCCATTTCATATCAAAAGACTTATGTTATTAATGCATATTGTTTAAAGAAATATAATAGAGAAGACTAACTATATTTCATGATCTATTTTCAGTGTTCAATTGTTGTGTTGCTTCCTATCTAAATAGCAAACCAAGGCCTAGTTTTAAATCATCATTTCCATCATGACCGGTAGAAGTAGATAGGTTTCATATTCCACTCATCCACCATCACATTTTGAAGACTTCTATTATTAATATATATCAATTGAAGCAATATAATGGAGAACATCTTATTATCAAAGATTCTCCATGATTGTGTTATCATTATGTATTTTTCTGATGTTTTCCATACTTATTTCTTCTTATATTTGAATGAATATAAGTTATTGAGCCTTAATACTATGCTTATGTGAATGAATATGCTAATACAGTAAAGCATTTACTATGGATTTTTTCAGTTACATGTTCAAAATTATGTTCAACATAAAAATGGAAACTATTTAAAAATAATAAAATTAACAAAGTTTCTTATTTAAATAATTGTGAGTTACATGCATTAATATTTTATTAACTTTCATGTCTTCACAAACATATGTTGATACAAAATTAATGGAAGAAGAATCCAAGTAATCCTAATTTTTTCTTCCAACAATTCATACCAAAGATTGAACAATTTAAGGATATTTGAATAGGTGATTTGTATCAACACAAATAATATTACCAAAGCATTTCAAAGTTTAGGCCATAAGAATCATCCTTTTTTTAAAAATGGATTACAAATAATTTTGAAAATTTAGAAGTCCTGGTCATTAACATTATTGTTTACTACAATGTTATCTAGTGTATCATTGTGAATGTTCATATGTTCTTTCAAGTCATTAATATTATCATCATCCTCATCTTGACTGCATCATCTTCATCATCATTGAAGTTTGACTATAGACTATCTATATTGTTTACAGGATGTATTTTGGATCATCATTTTCTACTACCATGTGTCATATTGTTTTCTTCCCATAACATCATCAACTCTGGTTGTTGTCTTCTTGACCTTGAACATATTTTCAACATCATCATGGATATTAATTTCTTTGATGTTCTTTAATCCCTCTCTCTCATTTTGTTGGCCATCATTGTTTTTCTCAGTATCCACTAATGTATTGTCAAATACATGCCTTAATCTTGGATCATAATGTATGACAAATATCTATTTCGGGTCCAAAATATCTTCATAGAAAAATACCTACACATGAATGACATACATATATTAGACGTATGTTATAAAAAATTTATTGATTAATAAACATGTGTATATATTCACAATAAACTAGGAATTAATAGATTAATGATCACTATTGCTTCTTGTTTGAGTTAAAGAAATACCTGATCACAATGAATTGGTAGAACATAAGGCTCCTTATTCTCTGGTAGGAACCATGAGGAATCTATATAAAACAATCCACTATGGGTATCATGTCTTCGTGTCCTCTTAAATGCTTCATACCATCTACACTTGAAAGTACAACATTTAAAGAGCGGTAATCCAAATCAATAATTTCTTGTATTTTCCCAACATATTGTAGATTCCCTTCAATTATATTCTTATCTTTTGAGCTTGATTGACTGGATTGCTTGAAGTCAACCATGATGCCACAATTGAAGGATCATCTCTTTACATCTACACTTTCTACACGATAATTTCAACAATATTCCCACATTGCTAGATATTTCCTCGCCTATGAAAGACCATTTATTTAAGTGAAAACAAATATAATGACAAATATTAAAATGGTTAATAGTGTAAAAACTGTAAGGAAACAACATTTTGTAAAATTCCAACTATACCTTTCTTTCACACCCTCTAGAAATGTTGATTTCATCTTCTGCTATGTTTGAATCTATACCTACATCTTCTATTTGATTTTGAATTTGTTCAATAACCCATTCTAGTGTGCAATATTTGCCCCATTCCCCAAGAAAATAAGTGGGAAGTGGAGTATTCCTTGGGTTTGATCTCTTAAACTGTAGCCTTGCTTATAACACTTCTCTCTTTTTATCATATAGATCAATCCATTTGTTCATAAAGTCCATGGGGTATAGAATGAACTTGTCGAGTATAGCACTTTTTTCTACACCTATTACACGTCAACATGTTTATTTCAAGCTCCAAATGTCATATTGTTAATTTGACAAATAAATTATAGAGTAAATTAATGATTGCAAGAAAAAAAACCACAGTAATCATGAATTTACTTACTAATTTCTACTTGAACACCATTAGGTTGTGGTTTTTCTCCATCAATAATATATGATGCTTGTTCTTCATCCTAGAAGAGTGTCCCATCTTCAAAATCCTTACCAAGGAATTCACATAGGAAGAAAAATGCTTCATTCAATACATACCCTTCAGCCATGCAACCCTCTAGATGTACCTTTTGTCAGACATATCTTTTTAGATTTTTCATATACCTCTTAAAGAAAAACAACCACCTCATTGATACGACACCCACCAATTCAATTTCATTGACTAGGTGTATAATTAAATGGACTTGTAGGTCCATGAAACTTGTAGGGAGCTCCTTCTCAAATACACATACAATTTCTACAATTTCCTTCTTCCATTTTGACACTTGACATTCATGGATATCCTTGGAGGTCACCCACCTAATATAAGAAGAGTAAATTAGTATGAACCTTTAGTCAAAAATTAAAATGCAATATAATATCTCTATGTCTCTCACACATGAAAATTTCATATAACCATATACCTTGTAAATGTTGACAATTGACTTATGGCATTCCTTAAGTCAATTGTAAGATAGGAATCCCCCCTAATATCCAATGGAATGATATGCTATCAAACACATTTATGAAAAGGTCATTAGTAATTTTTTCTCACAGAACAAAATATTAAAATATATTTAGTACTTAATCAATGTTACCAGTAAATGTTAAATGATGATACATAATACCTTCATAAAATTATGAAAATCATGTGTTTTAAATCCTGTGATATGTCCATCAACTATAAAAACTTTAGCCAATGATGACCCATATCCAGTAGGTGCCTTTATTGAATGGATGAAATTTTATAGTTGGTATATCTCTTTTTTTTTTCAAAATCCATGGAGGTTCTGCATATGTTTCATTTTCCTTGTTTGGCCACAAATTTTTTCTATCAAATTTGGTACACGAAAGAGCAATATCTCTCCTCAAAGACAAGGTGTCCTTCTCTTTGCCTAATATATGTCAAAATATAGAATCTAGGACATTTTTGAAGATGTGCTTAGGATATAATAGGTGAGATATTAATAGATCCTTCTAGTAAGGGAGCTCATAAAATATGGATTTCTTTTTCATTCCTTCTGGCATATTAAATGCAACTTGTTCTATTTTATTCAATTGAATCACCCCGATCAAAAAAATCCTCCCAACCTTTCAATTGAACATCTTCATACTTCTTAAGCCAATCACCTAGACCCATAATCATGGGAGGGCCTCTATTTTCAACTTTTCCATCAAATTGATTCTTCAGGTGATTTCTAAACTTATGATCTAGTGGTAGAAAAACCATTCTTTGTGTAAATAAATTTATGTAGATCTTTAGAATACCACCCTTGAAAATGTTTTGCACATCTTGGAAATGCAAATATTCCCTTTGTTTGAATCCTTTCATTTCAATAAGTAATGTTAATAACATCAAAAAATAGTATAAAACTAAGTATGAAAGTTGGGATGAAAATAAATTATGAGTGTAAATACATAAATATTTTATCTTACCAAAACAAACACCAAGTCCTCATGAATAGTCCAACATAGCACACCATACAACATGAAGTACCTATTTGATGGAGGACGTGATATGTCATACATTCTTATGCCTTTCCATAGTAGTTGCATCTCATCAATAAAAGGCACAAGATAAACATCCATATTTTTAACTTGATGTTTTCCTAGAACAATGAGAATCAACATAAGGTGCTCCTTTCTAGCACTCATCCATGCGAGAATATCGTATACAATCAATCCAATTGGCCAAACACTATAATTTGAGCTCAAGAAAGAGAATGTACACACTCCTCAATTGCAAGACCAAACCTGATACTACGGGGTTCATCTTTGAATTTTCTTGGCTAGTTTTCCTCTATGTGTTTCATTTTTTTGGAGTCAGTCAGAATTTGCATGAATGCATCTTTACTCCTATTCTTTGCATTCCAGTCCATCAATTTTGCAAGTTACTTGCAACGAAACATTCGTTGAAGTCTAGGTATAATTGGAATGTGACGTAAAACCTTCTTTGGAACTATAGGACCTTGTATATCTATACAACATCTCTTCTCTTTGCATACAAGGAATTCTACCTTGTTTTGATATTCATCTCTGGATAAAATGCAATCATTTTTACATGAATGAATTTACTTATATTCAATCCCCAACTCAACCAACAATAGATGTGCCTCTCTGCAAGTTGATGGAAACGCATTCTCTTCAGGGAATATTTTAGTTTTTAGTGCCTTGTAAGATTGCCAAAGAATAAATCAATTGAATGTTTGACTTATGATAAAAATATTTGATATGTCAATCTATACTAGGACTATTTATATACAATATATGGTTTTAAAATCCCCTTAAAGAAATATAAACGAAGTTAATGAATGTTTACGAATTATGCACACCAATTGACAATGCAAAGTAAGAAATAGATTTCAAATAACTTTAGTAGGGTAGTGAATCCTTTGTATGACCAACCAAATAGTGACTTTATTTCTAATAATATTAATGTGCATGCTAGTTTTGAGGTTCTACTTGCACTCGCTTTGAACATGAGTGTTTTCGCTGCTTGCTTGATTGAGTCTTTTAGGTTGTTATCATCAACATTATGTTGGTGGTAATTACTCCTGCTATCATCATTACTGTCAACCATATGATCATTATTGTCATCATTGTTTACATCCCCAAAGAAACCTTTAAGAATTTCATTCAATCCTTCTTCATGCACTGCATTTTCACTATCATGATCATCATCATTAAGACTAGGTGGCATGTCATCAATGTATGCGGATCTCATCAGCTCTTCAAATTTATCAGCTAGTAGTATTCTCTTCAATGTTTCTCTTTTCACCCTGGTATTGTTTAAAGGATGGTTTGGATCATCCCATCCAAATCTTAATAACCTAGTTGGATCTTGGGTATTAGTATGTGTTTCATCAACATCTTCTACCTATCAACAAACACAAGCATTATTTAATGTTTGGCTACAATTGGATAAATCATAAATGTATCAATTTCAAAGAAATATAATCAAATATGGATTAAAACATATAAATATAAATTGTATGAACATATATACATCAATTGAATAATGGAACATTATTTTATAGACTACCTTTTTTATATAATAATTTAAATAAAACACAATTTTGACAACATAGTTTATAAAACATTAGTTCACACTCATTTATTATTCTTTGGTTTTTTGCCTTTAAGAACATCCTTAGGGAGACCTTGTTCTTCCCTTTTCTTTCACACATGAGTGCATTTTAAGAAGGAGTAATCAATCAATAACTCATCGCAAATGGTAAGGTCCATAATAGCCTGAACCATTATCAATCTATCAACCTCTCTTTCCATATCTCCATGTTTATCATTTATAACCTCAACAAATTGACAATTTGGTCTTACAGTAGGGTCCCTTCCCTTACTACTATTTATAAATCTTGCAATATTTTTGTGTGTGTATGCACATCCATCTATATACATAAGATGACCTCTATTCATTTATTTTCCACTTTCTAATTGGAGACGATGTGTATACATATTTGAATTTAGACCATATGCTGACATGCTAGACTTATATTTTGCTTCTCCATTCACCACTATAATATGATCGATCATAATATGGCATTAATCTCCTAGTGGTTTGTTATGAATTGTTTCTATGTTTAGATCCCACATGTACATTTTAGATAAAAGGGCCTAGATTCCTCTGCGAATATTGGAGGGTTGTATCATGTATTTGTATCCCCAAAATTGAAACACCTCATTCTCTCTAGGTAGTTGTTGATCACTAGGCCAAGTGCAATATAGTCAACGATCAAATGTCTCTTTGTAAATTGATCTCAAACTCAGGGGCAAGTCAACATCTCCATCACATTCATTCTCATAGGGTATGTAGTGCACCTTCCCCTTATCTTTAAGCAAATTATGCATCTTTAAACCGGTTCTTTTTCTATTACTTGTTTTCATCAATTCCTCATTTTCTGATTTGGTATATTGGCACATATTTTTGTTAGATGTATCATCTGATAAATGATCATTTCCCTCTAGGCTGGAAGTCGATGATCGAGGAAAATTTAAAACAAGAACTTTATCCTACAAGTATCCATTAAGAAAAAAAATAGTTATTTAAATAATATAAAACAATGTTTAAATGAAGTATACTTGTTATTTATATCAAATTGGAAAATTCCTTACCACAATTCCTATTGGATTTGAATCAATTGTAGGAGGCATACTACTGAATAGAAGCTCATAATATATGTAATGTTTTTGTACAATCACTCGTTTGAATTGTTTATTTCCATGACATATAGAACATCCACAAACAACAATTTTCTCAAAGTATTCATCCTATGTACTATAGTCCTGACCAACCTCTTGTTCAGTGCAATCATTTGTTGTGTCTACAGGATCCATTGTCATGTCCTCTTCCACCCACTATCCTCTATGTGATTTAATAGTTTTAGGTCCATTTCCACATACATATCTTCTTCTTTTGCTAGTTAAATTCTTAGGCTTTGCATTTTCTCTAATCTCCATCTAAAATAAACAACAACATGCATTACTTTATGTCAAGATTGGATAATACATTATAAATTTCAATAATACTATGAAAAAAGATGGACGTATCACAAAATGCCATCAGATCATTTTTTCCTAAGTTAAGTCAAAATTTGAGTACCTGATGTCTTGCTTCATCCGTTGTGTCCTCATTTGATATGACACGATCTATTGCCATGGCCTCGTCTAACCCCTATAATACACAACATAGTAAATAATGTTGTACACCAATTATATCATTTCAATGAATATGCTATCCAACACAAAACCTCACTTTAGTCATATATTTGACATATTGATATCATGTTTTGGTCATCCTAATTTTCAAACTTTTCCCTTGATAATAAAATCGCATTTAATCACCATTCCTATGCATTTTCAACCAATAAGTTTGACCTAAGAGGCCTCATGGACAAAAAAATGACTTTACCTCCTTTATGCTGTAGCATTTGTGAATTCATAAACACCTTTCTCCTTTGGTTGAGGTTGCTTTCTCTTCTTACCTCTATTGTATCTGTAGATTCCATTGTCATATCTATTTCCACCCACTTTCGTCTCTACAATTTAGTAGTTCTATGCCATCCACGTCCTCTCTCCATGGCCTCCTCTAGATCTTTTAATACACAAAAATGGCAATAGTCACATAATAGTTGTGCACTAAGAGAATATTGTTGAAATTATCTTGTTAATATGCTACACTCTCTTTTCATTAGGACGCACTATGAAAAACAAAATAGGACATTGCAACATTTTTCTCTTCACAAAAAGTTTACACGTAGAATCTTGACAACTAGAGCTCAAATATTATGATTTTAAGATGACTATAAATTCACATCAAAAAGACATTTATTTACAAGTTGACTACAAATAAAACCTATTACTAATAATTTTAGTTGAACATCCCTTCCATGGTCCCTTTTTATCCTAGATGAAAGAAAACCTATTACTAATAATTTTAGCTAGTTCTCTACCTTACACTTCTTCCACAAATTCATTAAAAATGTAGATATTTTCTCTTTGAAAAATAGAGACTGGATTCCTTATTCTTGATTGAAACCTACTTTATGATGGAATGATGAGATCTAACAAAGTGTAAAAACATGTCAAAATATGTAATATATGCATGAATAAAGGTAATAGACAAATATATATGATAATACAAGATGAATGATCTATTAATAATACATTAATAAGGGTGGGTTAGTGGGATCAAAGAGATTACACAAAAAATCCCCAAACCCTAATCAAGATAATAGCGATGAAACATAGATAAGGGGTGCATCCAAGCCCTAATAAAGTATAAAATGAATCATATCTACTTGAAAATGTTAGATTTATAACCTTAATGTAGAAGGATAAACTCTAAGAGTGAAACCTGAGTGTGTTTAAGAATGTTTGGTTCTTGAATTTATGTAACGAAAAATAACATGCCTCACATAAATATCCCAAATAAATTAATTAAATCAAAATGAATAAATAATATAACCTACCCGGGATAAAGAGTTGAGAGTAATAACACCACTAAAATAAATGCTGAAAATTAAATAATAAAAATAATGGTATTTAGCTCTAGGTTCAATGAATATATGACTATGCTAGACATTTCTAAGTGATTTATTAGCGCAACAATAACTAGGACTATAAAAAACTATCTCAAAACTATAAAATTCATTATGCTTCATTCCGATACACTTCCATGGATATGTAATTGATCTTAGTGCATAAAAATATGAACCTACACATAGAACTACACCTTAACTATAGATCTAATCTTCACTAAATTGGATGTCTATAATTTATTATATTGATTTCTACAACCTATGTCTAAGAGGGGTCATGTCGATAGACATTATTGAGGATTTTGTTAGGCTAGGATATTTCTCCTTTAGTTAAACTCCTATTACTAATTTAATGATACAAATAAATGATTGAAGACAATAGGGAAGCATGCAATACACATAGGATGTTTATGCAATGTCAATGTCACATGATAATGATTTAGTTCTCATAGATGATTTTTCATAATTCCCCAATAATCCCTATATCTAAGATGATTGTAATGAATTAGGGTTTGTCCTTTTATACAAATCTGTAACATGCAATTTGAAATATTTCACACTTTAGATGACTCATCTAGTTGTATAGGGTGAACATGGGCCCATTTAAATTTAAATTTAAAAGTTTAGGGGTCATTTCTGTGTTCACAAATCTAACCTCTATTAGTTTTGCACCCACAAAATTGACATGGGATAAGGAATAGATAAAATAGGGAACCATGATTACTCCCTTGAAACATGTGAAGATGAAGTCAATTTAGGATCAATTTATTTATCAACTTCCAAGAAAAATACATCATTTTGCAATTCTAGGTGATAAACTAGGCACACTTGGCATTGAATTTTGCACCCAAACAGATTACATTTAGGGCTAAAATTCAATGCTAAAGTCAACATTAACTACATCGACTATAACACCAACTAATGAATCAAAAACAAAAAATAAAAACTTCCTACGTGAAGAAAAAGATGAGAGGAGAAAAAATGGAAAAAATTCACACAAAGCAAGAGAGGAGGGCACCCTCTGAGCGATTGACTATGAGCAAGTAGATGAAAAATTCGATTTAGTTTGTGACACCATATGTAAGGGTATAATTTTTTTTTCATTCCCACAAATATTTTTGTTTGGATTAAATGGAGAGGATTGTGAATATTTTTTTTTACATGCAAATCATTCAAGTCTCATGTGATTACAAAGGATGGGGATAAAATTGTATACATTGCATTATTTCCTCTGCATTTGAGAGTAGTGAACACATTTTTGAAACCCCAATGCCCTAGTTTGCTTATCATTCCCATCCCAAGCTTTCAGATTCCAGTTCTATTTCTCGGACCTTCCTTCCATACCTTTCTCTAAAGACAACTTTCTCACTTCCTAAAAAAGTAGTCAAGTTCTTTCAAGACAATTCATTAAACTGCATCCGCTCCACTGTAGCCAGGTCCCATGGTAACAAAGATTGGTTGAGACAATACGAGGATATAAGGATTTTGAGACGAGGGTGAGTGAACTAAAATCATGCCTAGAACTATAGATTCCTTCCCAAGGAATAAATTGATTCATAGGCATTTAAATCTAGAAAGAGATCCATTCAAGGATTAAAGCGTGCTCATTAATCACCCATTTCTTTTAATTTCTTTGATTGGTGGCTTGCTTTCATACCATAAAACAAAAATTTCATACCACAAATTGGATGAAAACTTTCATACTTGATAGTGTGTACTTCATTTGCCTCCACGGATTGGACAAAAATAATTTTCCTTAGGTCACCTCAAAATGTCAAGCAATAGAGGGAAGGGAGCAAAATTTGACCACAATGAGGTAATTCATTGTCAATTTATAGATTTGTAAATGTTTCCATTGTTTCTTTGATTTTTAGTTTTTAGTATTTTATTTCTAAATTTAAAAGAAGAAATTTATTATGTATACATATAGGGACATGAGATTGACAAAGATAAAGAGGCATTGGCTTCCATATTGGGGGTAGAGGCAGTGACTAAATTGGATGGTGTGGAATTGACAATGCTTGCCAGATAAATAGAAAAATAATCTAGTAAATCTCCTGAAGCATTGCAACCAAATCAACCGTGTCAAAGGGAATCAATTGATTCCCCAACCAGCTGTCTTGGATCGAGCAAAAGATCTAGGGGGAAATCAATAACAATAAACTATAATAATGTGGAATAGGCATAAGAGATTTCCAATGTCCCAGCCACTCCTGGGACACATACTTCTTCCACTATGCCATATTTTGCATCTTGCATTGGTGGCTATGATACCAAGATAGAATACAATGTGGTTTTAGGGGAAGTCTGAATGACAGATGCTAGAAAAAAATTTGTGAATAGGTTGAAGGAATCATGCCTTCAATAGTTCAAAGACCATCTACATTTTCCATTCTCAAAGATACCCATGCACCTGCAAAAATTAGTTATCTATGACATGGAGACTGAATTTGGCATAGGTTGGTCTGTGAAGAAGATAAAGCTATGAATGTCTCAAAACTACAAGAGATTTTGGTGCAACCAAACAAAGAAGATAAAAAAATTCCCTCTTGAGTTAAGGCTCAAAAAAAGGCCAATTGATGTAAGTGTGAAAGTATGTAAAGAGCTTGTAAAATTATATGAGAAGTCCAATGCACAAAGGAAGTCCAATGAGGAGAGTACACAGGTATTTGAATTTTCTCATAAGATATATCAAATTTATTAAATGATTTTTAAATTTTATTTGTGCATAGTTAAATTGAATTATTATATGTTTCAGGACAAGGTCTCAGAGGCTAGGCTTGAAAAACTTTGTGCCACACATCACAGTGGCCAAAAAGGTTTACAGGCCTTGATTTGTACATTTGTAAGTATATTTAATATGTTAAATGATATATTTTTTAATTTCCTAGGAAAAATTAAATGATTGCATATTAATTAGTTTAACTAGTCCATGTGCCATGTTTTGACAGGAGGAGAAATATGGTCGGTATCCAAAGCAATTTGAAAAGGAAAAGTTACAAAGAAAAAAGTGGACTGATTTTGTAATCTGGATGGAGAATGAGGTATAAATAGTTGACTTTCAATAACTTAGTTGGATATTGTTGTGTTAATATATCAATTTTCATTTCTTGTGTTGAGTTGTTTATTGATGCATAGGATGAGTTCTAAAGTGCTTCTCTATTGGCCCTAGATCCCACTCAATTGTCCCATTATTTCATGTTGAGGAAAAAATTATTGTTTTCCTTAATGGGAAGTGGGTGACATTCATGCCTTATTTTCATTGCATCTTTTAATTAATGACCATGGTCTTTTAATATCTCTTAAGTGTCCTCATTTAAGTTATGAGTTGTATCATTTGAGTAACTTAGTCCCATGTTGATTTGATTTATTTTCTTTTCTCTCAAACATGGTATCTCAAGGAGTGCTTCCTTGAATTCATGTTGCCATTCTACTAAGTGATCCACATGCATCTTTTCTATCCTTTATCACGATGCTGCCATTATTTTAACATGTAAGAATGTTTTGATGCATCTTGGTAGGAATCTTATAGATCTAACACATCCTTGTAGAACTCCTTTTGCACCAAGGTCAAGTCATCATGGATTTCTAATGCATATTCCATGAAATCACCTATGCCATACCTTGTAGCCTTGTAGTATTCCATGTGATGTTTCAAGTGCTCAATTTCCTTCTTATGCCATTCCATTTCTCATGTCATTTTAAGGATGTTTGATTCATTTTATTGTGTTGTGGTGACACTATTCGTAGCCCTAGCCACTAGATCCATATCATATACATCACTTGGTGTAGCTAACTAGCCACATAATTTTTCCATCTAATTTAAAAATAAGGCAATAAATTCCTATCTTCCAAGTCAAAAAACTTCATAAATAAAGAAATCAGTAGTTAAAAACCTACAACCTAATCTGATCAACATAGAGAAGCATGTAGTACTAGAATTCTTAACATTCAAAAGAAAATGGAATGTGCTCAACACCCAGTAGAGCTATCCGAAAAAGCTAACTAAAAACATAAACATTATCGCACACACAATGGCTTAATGGCTGGTTTTCATAAAAGTCAAATTACCAAAGTAACAACATTGATCGAGTTAACATATATGCATCATTTACATAAACAACTAAACCATTTATGTGCATGAATAAATAGTAGAAGGGTGTAGATGGACTCAATTCACCTAACTTTATGCCTCTTGGTAGGCATTCCTCTTGAATCTCTAATATCAGGTCCCTGAGACTTCCCTGTAGCTTTTACCTTTCATCACCGCCTTTCCTCTTCACTGTTAGACTCATCTCCTTTTTCCTTATCTACATTTCTGGCTTCGGCTTCTAATTCATCCCATGTTTTACCTTCCTTCTCTTCAAAATCTTCTTCTTCTTCTTTGTCCCCATTTGACTCGATAAGAGATTCATCTTTTAAACCTTCCTCATCTGATTCTAATTCCTCTTCTACATTAGAGGGTTCATATCCTTGATCTAACTCTTTTGAATTATCATAATTAGAATCACTAGCTTCTATATTCAAAAATTTCCAACCACCATCTTCAATAAATTTATCTAGATCATCAGTAATACTCTTCAAAATTGGTTGCCAATTCAAGTTCATTATGCTTTCATAATACTTTATATCCATGGAGTTTAGCCATTCCTTGATGTTGTAGTACCCCTTGTTTATGCTTATGCTTTCTATTGATGCTTTTCATCTGTGGACCTATGATGTTTTGTTGGATATGATTTGCTGGTTTTGGCGATGGTTTGATTGTCTGTGACATGATACTTGTTGATGTTATTGTTTTTGGACAGTATGATTTGTTGATGTACTTTCGATTGTTTATGGATATGCACGTAACTTATGATGGACTAAAATATTTATTAGTCGAGTTTACGCAGGTGTATTGGTGTGGAAGCAGAATCGTATCACTACGCTTCTGAGTACTCACTATGACTCACTCTGTGATTTTCCATATGATGTGTACTATTTAATTCTTATATATATATATCCCTTTTGCGTTGTTTTGTTTGGTTCGAGTTGGAAATTTTGTGACAAACTCCACCTGTGTAATCAGGTCTGAGCATGTCAAGACTCAACGGAATTGTTGAACGGGAGATAGTAGTTAGGTTTATCCTAGCCTAGTTTACAACTCTGGTCATAGTACTTAGTCAGTTTTCAGTTTTGAGTCATAGGTTGTAATGTGTTTATGTTGGTTAAATCATTTTGAAAAGGTAAATTTGCTTATGTTTTAAATGTTTGTTATTGTGCTTTATTTATTGTTATTTAATTAATATTTAAATATGATTGAAATTTATTTACTTGATTATTTAATACATTAGTTAGTTTATTTAGTTAAATAGTTGGTCTTAAAAGGATTTAACTATTATAATTAAATTAATTAATTAATTAGATTAAATTATTAAGTGCATAAATTATATTGTGTTTAAATAGATTAGAAAATAAATTAAAATAGAATATGCATGTGAAATGAGTTTTAAATTTTAAATTTAATAAATTAATTAAAATACATGCAAATTTTGAATGGCAAAAACTGCCGAGAAGTGGAGAAGATATTTTCTCAACAACTTCTCGACAAGTGTGTGAGTGCCATAATTACTTTGGGGTTGTTAAAATTTTTTACGGAGGTTATTGTGGATCTCGGGAAAATTGACAGAGGCTATTCAATTTCCTCACGGGGAAAATTTTCTGGGCACTGGCAAAATAATTCTTTCTCTGTGTTAAAAATCCAATTTTTCTTAGAGGATTTGTTATTTCCTCTGGGGTTGTATATTTGTGGGAGATCTTTTGGTGGAGGATCTTTCAAAAGATCTTGGTGGTTGGTGATTCTGGATTTGGTTTCTTGGGAAAGATTTGGTGGTTACAGGAAACAGAGGTTTCAAAGGCTACAGAGATTTTCATCTTCAATTAGCAAAGGAATACAGGTATTCCTCTGTAAAATTTATTTTGTTTAAATTAGAAAGGAAAGTATCTGAAGATATTTTGTTGTTTTTAGATGAAATGTTTGTGGAAAGAATTTAGATTGCTGTGTGAAATTTTAATGGCTTTAGAAAGCCTTTGTAAAAAAAAAAAAAAATTCTCTGTTGAAAACATTGCATTTGTAAAAAGGGTTTTTGATAAATTCTGGTTAAAAAAAAAAATATATAGAATCACAGTAATCTTTCCAGAAATTATTTTTAAACACAAAAAAAAAAAACAAACTCTCTGGAAAGTGTTCATTAACAGCATTTACTTACTGTTGAAAACTTTTGTATATGGATTCATATATGCCAATGTATAAAGGAATATTTGTGAAAATATATAAATCAATCTCCAGAACTTGTATTGTTTTTCCGCCTAAAATCGCCGTACGGAAATTCGTGTGAAGTTCCGAGTTAAAGCAAAATTTTATTTTCGTAGGTAATTA